>BFEA01000303.1:447797-466561 GCA_003427395.1 Chara braunii | reverse complement strand
GAAACCCGTACCCCGGCTTGGGCCCCGGGGATCCCCGCGTGACAACCCTGGCCACGACTTGTGTCTGCTGATCTGTTTGTCCCGCCACTCTTGTAGCCAAGCTGATCTTCTGAGGCTCCAGTGACTGTCCGAAAAGGAGTAGGAACCTAATCTGCTTTCCGCATCCTCTATTTTCCTTTTTAGGATTATCTCGTCGTGTTTCCTATTTGCTGCTTTTATTCTGGAGATATTGTTGAGGAACCCAGAGAGGAGGTGGATTCCCTTGTCTAACCAGTCCCCTGCGTCGGGGAACAGGCTAGATGAAGCTCTCCATTCCTCCCAGAAGTTCCTCACCCATTCAATTATCCCTCTGTCGTTGAAGATCTGCATATTGAGTTTGAAAGTGTCCCTTCCTCTTTCAAGGGGGGGGGGGCGCCGCTATTGTAACTAGAACTGGTTTGTGGTCTGACATCGGGTCCAGAATAATATCAGTTTTGAATATGTGAGGAATAACCTGTTCCGAACAGAAGATTGGGTCTGCTGACCACCGGTGTGTTGGACGATAACCATGTGTAGGTTTTTTGGTCCGGGTGCAACAGGTGATATGGGTCGAATAACCCTTTCTCAGCCAGTAACTCATTTAGAGTGAACGATTCCTCTGGCTGCGACAGTGGAGAGGAGGAGTCCAGTGCCTCATTGGGCACCGTATTCCAATCCCCCCCTACTACTAGAAAGTCCGTTTCCGGTATCACTTGAGAGAGTTCGTTAAAGAAGTTTGTTTTCGTTGAGTGGTCGGCGGGGGTATAAATGGACCGAAAAGTTCATTCATGAGAGTCAATGTTCAGTGTGACCCTCGACCATCTCCCAAGCGGATCTGAATCTGCTAGGGAGATGGCGTTGCAGATGGAATTGTGGATCAGGATCCCAGTGCCCCCTCTGGTGCCTTCTGCAGGGGCCCAGATCTGGGGTCCAGTCCACCAGTTACTGATTTCTGCGATTCGTTCGTCATTGAGTTGAGTTTCCTGGATCAAAATTATCTGTACCTTATTATCATGGATCCAAGTTTTGAGTCGGGCACATTTATGTCTCCTGTTTTCATCGACTAGTCCGCGGACGTTCCAGGAGGCCACTCTAAGGCGGGAACCCATCCGAACCTGCAGATGGGGCCTGTTGTTGGATGGCGCCCTGGGATGACAGCCTGCCAGCGAACTGTCTCTCGAACGGTGCGGGGGTTAACAAGGATGGGTCCCAGGCAGCTTTCAACAGCTCTGAAAAGCTGCAGCTGAACATCCTCTTATCTGCTTGCAGCGCATTGTTAACTTCCGTAATGATTTCACCACGAATACCATCCCCAATTTCGGGGATCAGTCTCTCCTTCTCGTTGGTCTCTTTGAACCAAGAGAGGGAAGCCCAATAGAAGTTAGTACCAGTCGAGGGATGTGGGCCACCCTGCAGAGTCATCGTGTCCAGGCACAGGGCGTGAATGGTGTGGATTCTGCCCGAAGCACCAATCTTGTTGAGGGAGACCATTGGGTAATGGGGTATTGGTCTTATGGCACAGGCATTATGGACAAACTTTTTGCCCATGTTGAAGAGTTGGACTGGGTCCGGAGGGGAGAAAACCAGGGAGTGTGGGATTGTGTACCCACCTCGTGAATCTGCTAGCAAGAGTACGTAGAGGCCCTGATTGGTAGATTTTAGCAGAAGTGGGACTACAATGCAGGCCCCGGACTGCTGTGGTCTAGTACCTGCATCACCCTGGGAGGCAGTGTGTTACCTGCTGTCCTCGAAATCCTCAGGCCTGGTTCTTTTCGGATAACCGGCTCTGAGGAATCTGTCAAGGTCCATGCCATCGCAGAGAGGAGCTCCACCTTGAGCAGGCATGCTCTTTTCACTCAGGGGGGCAAACCTGTCTTTTCACTCAGGAGCTCCACCTTGAGCAGGTTGAGTCATTTAAACGAACTGTCAGTGTTGCGCTTTCCCACATTCTGATTACTGTTGGAGGAAGAGGGGTTGGGATTGTTCCGCTGCTGTGAGCCATTCCCTTGCCCTGCTTGTTCCATTGGGATCGGGCCAGGAGGAGGGGGGGTTCCTTCCACAGATGTCCCATATGGTGTTGTAGGCACCTCACAAAGACAGTCACCTTCGATCCTGATGTACCGGTTGCAACCCTTGCACCACGGTGTATTGCTGTTCACCAGATCCCCCTACAGATATCCTTTCTCTGTGAACACTTTCAACGTTTTCACAAATTTTTGTTCTGCATTTGGGTGTAGACCAAATTTGATGTTCCCCAGGTTAGGATCGACTGGATCATTGACAATGTCATAATCCTTCATTACCTTTCCCATTACAAGCTCTATGCCCGTTTTGATATACATAGATGCATCGATAGGGAACCGCATTGCCATTACCTAGTAGACAATATTTTTTCTCTTCTTCTCTGTGTGCTATCCAATCTGCCTTAGGCATCCACTGTCTGAATAATATTTTATACGTTTTTCTGCGTTCGGCAAAGCGTTCGATCCCTTTTTGCAGCATCCATTCAGACATTAGTGACAGTTTCGGGATATATGTCAACTGCATTTTGCTCTTGAAATGTGCCAGTCCCCTGTGTGTGAGCAGCTTATCCTCTGGGATGAGTGCGTCTTCGATTGAGCGGATGATGTCCAGTTTCCTGTTATTGGCGAAATTTTTAGCCTCGCCCTGGAAAAGGATTGCCACGGCGTGCTGTTTGAGGAAGGCCTCTTCCACTTTACGAATGTTTTCCTTGGGTCGAATCTCGATGCAATCATCCTCCTCGTTGAGTGTTGCTTCCACGTAGTCCGACACATCTTGCGATGAATGGTTAAGGTACCAATCTCCAACCATGGTGGCCAGTTTGGTGAACTCCTCCTCAGAGATCGGGGGGTGTTTTGTTTGTTCCCCTGGCTGAGGAAGGCCGGATTCAGAGTGTGTGCCCATCTTGTGTGTACCCGTGGGACGAGTGAGTTTGTAAGCGTGCAGTAAATAAACTATCCCGTACGGGAGCAGATTGCCCCGGACAGTCTCTGGCCTTACAAGATAAGTCTCTGGCCTTACAAGATAGGCGAGCAGGGTGTAGGTGAGCGGGCGAACCAGTAATCGGTTTGTGAATAAATGGGACGAGAGCGGGAGGGAAGGATTGCTTTGTAGGGGGAGATGAAGGTGAATCGGGTCAGAAGGGCGACCAGATGCGTCGGGGCCTAAAAGTTGAGAGGTGTGGCAGCGGATTTGCGGGGAGTTGACACAGGGGGACGTGGAGGGGAGAGAGGGAGAAGTGTACGAGAGATAAACGTAGAGTGCCAGGTGTGCCTAGACCTTCGCAAAAGTCGCAGGTTCCCTGCTTGATGACGGGCCCTACAATTGCCCTTTTATTTTGGCTGAGGCTCCCGAGAGCGCCCAAAGCGCGGTTGAGGGGGGGAGTGCCAGAGTAAATTTCGTTCGAGTGTTAATCGTAAATTGTAGGTAGAGAAACCGCAAAAAAAAAAAAAAAAAAAGTGAGGATGGGACCGGACGAGACTTAGGGTTACCAATTATAGTATATGCCTGTTCAGTAGCAGGGTGAATTATTGAAAGTTACAAATTTTCGATGAGAACGCATGTCGGGTTATGGGTGGGGAGAGACCGTGAGATAATTGCGTGGGTGGGCCCGGGCGGAATTTTAAATGCCCTGACAGGTATGGAATCACAGCAAAGGGGGCAGTGGAGGCGAAGTGAATTATACCGGAGTGAGATGCTAGGGAGGAGTTGAAGGATGATAAAGAATAGTCCTAGTCGGGGAGGTCGAAGTCTCGGTCCAAGAAAAAGGAAAATCACGGATATTAATTTAGGGACGAAACTTGCAAAAAAGGCAACAAAATGCGGGGGAAAAAAAACTGAAGTTAGTAGGGTCGAGCGGGGGGACACCGAGAATGGGGAAGGAGCATCAGGGGAGAAGGCGACTAGGTACACGTGGGAACGAGATACGGGACTGGGCGAGGGAACGAGCAGGAGAAAAGAGAAAAAACATGGGTATTAATTTAGGGATGAATCCTGCTACAGAGGGGAACAACAGAATGCCGGGAAAAACTAAGGTTAGTAGGGCCGAGCGGGGAGACAACGACAGCGGGAAGGGAATATCAGGGGAGAAGGCGACTAGGTACGCGTGGGGAAGAGAGACAAGGCTGGATGGGGGGAGGGACGGGAGGAGTGATAAGCGAGAAGGCAACTCGGAACGTAGGAGAGGAGGAGGGGGGAGCAGATTTGGTACGGGGAGGGGAGAGACAGACGAGATAGAAAACCCGGCGTAACCAGAGTGCAACAAGGTGGGTAAAGTATTTACCTTCCGCTACTCGAACAGAGGTGCTGTCTTCTAGCAGGCGGGCAGCAAGTTCCGTTTCAGTACCGAGGGCAGAGAGACTCAGGGCCAATTGGCCCGTGCTGTAGTGGAGCGCCGTAACCCAGAGCTTCGCTGGTAATGGATGTTTATAACTTCGAGGTAACTAGGTAGTAAGTCCCATGAGTTGTTCGAGATGGCATGAAAGGGGTAACCGGCCACCTCGCACTTCTTCTCTCCAGGGTGTAAAGGAAAACTCACCCCGCGTGTGGGGAAGAAGTGCTGCCCCTTGCCTCCGCGCCGGGAGGGGAGGGTAGATTGGCCATGGCGTAGTTAGGTTACCGCAGTGAAACGAAGCAGCGCAGCAGCACAAAATTTGCGGCGTTGCTGAGGCGCGCCCCGGGTACCCCCTTGATCCCACTGTCCACGAGCCTGTTCTCTGTTTTTTGTTCAACTTGTGTAAAATGGCAAATTCAGATCAGATACTCCACTAGATCTTTTTTTTTTTTTTTTTTTTTTAACGCTCCTAGCAATAAGGTCGAAGAGGGATAACCGTCCCGTTCCCCCGCCCCCCCTTCCCTCCCCCCGCCCAATTTTTGCCATTTGGCAGGGGCCGGCGGTGAAGGGGCCCGGTAGCGTAATTTTTTAGCGCTAATTTGGAAGCGACAGCGCTAACTCACGGCACGATCACTATCCCGCGAGGGTAAGTTTTCCTCCTCCAGGGGAAACCTACCGTGGCGTGTTTTAGGGTGTGCCACCATCACCGACGGTTCTTCTCCATCGCCATCGTGGTGTATGCGGAATCCGGCGCTCTTCCTCGTCTTCCCCACGTACCTTTCTCTAACCTTTCTCTTACCTCTCTCTTACTTTTCTCTTCCCCTCTCCTCAGCCATCGGTATATCTAACTAGGCGGGGACGGAGGTGTCTGGCCGGGGGGACGAGTTACTGTCACAATCTCGAAATAAGAGCTGCTAATCAAGATTTCGCCCAAGACCAAGACTATCACGCAGCTAATCTTCCGAGGTACTAAGTGCGCCTGGCCAGGTAATGCTCTCAGGCCTTGGGGTGGAATCTAGAGAGTAGGGGGAATCTTGTCCCTATCGTTCCTTCTCACTGCTAGGAATGAGACGAGGGGTGATCCCATCACACCACCGATTAGAAGTTAGTGAAATCTTTGATCCCCGCTCCCTCGGATTTGGGATCGACGGGCAGACCTAGGAGCAGCTCGCGAATGATACTAGGTACACCAAGCTATCATTCGCTATCATTCCCTGTCCCCGTCTGCTACAGGATTTCCTAATCTAGCCGTTCCCAACTCGTCTTTTGTGGGGACACCACCGAGGTAAGCCGCGGTAGCTCCCAGACAAAAGTCACGCATGACCCATCATGATGGCGGCTCCCGCTCCCGTCCTTCCTGTTCCTCTACCAGACGTAGAAAAACAACGAATTCGGGGAGTTATTGAGGAGTGTTATTCGAAGGGAATACTTCCTGAAGAGTACTCTCCACGCATAGTTGATACGGGACCGGATTTCATCTGTGTTGCCGTCAACAAAGAATTTTATCAGGTGCAAGCGGACTGGCTATATGAGCACGCCGTCTCAGTACAGTTTGGAAACGACTCGACATCGCTTTCTGCTGCTGTAAAAAAACGCCTCATCCGCATATATGAAGAAGGCTGGGCCCATTCAATGGAACTCAATGTAGCCCCGAAAAGAGGGGTCTTTCGCTGTGAAGGCCGGAACCTGGTCACCTACGTGGCTAGTGCGAGGGAAGTTGGAACGTGGATGATTAGAAAAGGCTCGGATAAGATAGAATTGGACGGGAAAGTACACTCTGTTCAATTCAGACCTTGGATGACCGAGAATGAATTGTACGAGTGGAATGAGGCCCAGAAGTTTCGTTACTTCTGGGTGAAAGCAATCCAAGTCCCTATCTCGATTCTCCCTCATCTGAAAGGCGCCATTAAGACAGCATTCGGCAATGTGTTGAAGGTGCATGACCCGTTTGAAGACCCTATCGCTCCAGATCTCTGAGTATTCGCTTTGATCTTGTTTCCACAGCTAGGGTTTGGTACAAACAACACTTGATAGTCGATTTGGGAGAAGATGGATGGGTGGATTTGAACATAGCATGCGCCGATTCCGCCTGGTGCAAAAAATGCAGACGTTATTTCCTCTCTCACGAAGATGAATGTTGTCCTTTCTTCACGAAGGGCAAGGATTCAAATCGCTGAAACATGAGCTTCAAAGAGGCTCTCGAGAGGACTAACAAACCTGAAAAGGGAAAATCTTCAAAAGAGGATGGCGGTCCAACCCCCTTCCCTACAGAGGGCAATGCATCTCCCTCTGTTAAAGGAGGGGATAAACAGCCGCCCTCAAAAAACGAAAAAAATCCCAATCAGGAAACCGTCCCCGCTCCCCTTGCCACCCCATCAGGGAAGGATGATGATCCCATGGTCGAAAGGGGGGAGAATCAGCAGCCCCAGGACTCCTCATCAAGGGATCAGGCCAAGGATTTAGCCAAAGAATCCAAGGGCAAGGAGAGGGGAAGAAAGAATTCACACCCAACTGCCAAATTGGCAGGCGGAATCCGCCTCTCCTCCAAAAAGGAAAAATCACGTTACAGGAAGGGCAAGGCGACCCAGCCCACTGCCTGAAGAGAAAAAGCTCCTCTGGGTGATGACGTGGATAAACAGACACCAGACCTGGTGGAGGATAGTGCATTGGGGAAGAAGGACGAAGAACGGACGTCGAAAGATAAGGGAGAGATGGAGGTAGAAAGGAGAGAGGAAGGGGTAAAGGGAAATGATTCGAAGGATCCCCCCCCCCCCCCCCCCCCCTCCCTTCCTCTCCCGATAACGCATCCGATACCCAACTGTTTGTAAACTTCCAAGATGGAATTGAAAAAGCTGATCTAGGTTTCCCTGCTGGTACAGATGATATTCTTACGATTCCCTCGGAGGTGCCCCATCCTCAGGACGCGGTATCCCCCGCCCAGGAGGATACCCCTCTCCCCCATGCAGAAGGAAGACAGGGACTGAGTGGCGAGACAGGTCGGGATGACAACGGTAAAATTCGTTTTACTGCCAAAGTTGGACTTATACCTAACAAATCAACGAAGAAGAAGAAGCCAAATGGGTTGGACAAACAGAGCAACAGAATGACCGTCCAAGACAAGCAGTCTCAGGTAATGGGTCACAGATCACCTGACTCGGAGGCGCCGACAAAAAAACTCAAAGCCAATGATCAGTCGGCTATTCCACAGATACACACTACGACAGCCCAGATCGGAGAGCCTGCCCCCTCTCCAGAACGGAAAAAACGCCCCTTCCACCCACAACCCGTCAGAAAAGCACTCAGTTTCGCTCTACCCATTAAGATATTGTCTCGTAAGGATAAAGAAAAGAAGAAAATTCTACAGCTTTTCGTTCCCTTGATATGCACTAAATCCCAAGCGGGTACTAGTGTCCTTGTGCTTCGCGCCGAAGATGGGAATCTGGAGCTGCCTTCTATGACGATTCTGGATCTTCCCTCAGAGGCCCAAGCTGCAGAACTCATAAACTCAGCTATCCTCAAAGGGACGGGACTGGTCTCAATTCTCCCGCTACCTAAGATGGGCAGACAGATAGTGGAATTGAATGATAAAGAATTGGTGATCATCCACATTGCCTTCTTAGATCTGATTTCCGTCCTGGGTTCGCAGGAGCAATGGAACCAACTCAAAATCCAATGGTTCCCCCTCGCTCCATTCCTGACCCCGGGTTCTGAACTCATCAAGAACGTCCGCATTACTCCAAACCTCCCGGCCAGTTGTGTGTCTGACTGGCTGTCCCGTGCGGAGGCACAAGAAATAATAGGAGAAGAGGACTTCTTATGCCAGCTCCATTCCAATGAGATTGGGCAGGAGACAGTATTACCATCCAATCTGCAAGACATTCCAGCCCGCATCCAAACATCTGGCGGCAGTGACCAGGCTGATGGTCCTGCCGAATAAGATAAGGATAGCAAGTTGGAACGTTCGCGGACTAGGCGACACCGCAGGTAGATGTAAAAAATAGAGACTTCGTTCATGGTTTCATTCAGAAGATGCCCATATCCTCTGTGTGCAAGAAACTAAGTTGAACTTAGATAAGATTGCTATGATTCAAAACTGGTGGTCCGGACCACAGTTCTGGGCTGCAGCAGACGGGTCTAAAGGGGGTGTAGCAATCCTGATTCATAAGGATCAAGAAGTTGACATCTTGGACTCATACCACGACCCCAGGGGAAGATGGGTGTGGGTGAAGTTGGCGGTAGGGGACGAGGACTGGGCCGTAATGTCGATCTACGCCCCAGTGGAATACTCAGAACGCACAATTTTTTTCTCCTCCTTGCCGACAGTTCTCCCTGATGTGGAAAACATAGTGTTAGCAGGAGACTGGAACACAGTACTTAACCCAGGCCTCGACTCCCCAAACCCAACGCCCATAAGAGCAGACTCTTTGATGCTTTCCTCCTTCATGGATGCCCAAAACTTAGTTGACGCTTTCAGACTGCTAAACCCGGACTCTCCAGGGTACACATGGTTTGGACCCCAACCATCACACACGAGTATCCCCCCAAGTAGAAGACTAGATTTTCTATTGGCAAGGGGCACTGTGTGGGACCTGTCTCTTATACACATCTAGATGTGTATAAGAGACAGGTGTGGGACAGATGCATGGGTTGCGAAGTCCAAATAGATTCTATATCAGATCATTACCCAATATACATGGATGTTATCTCTAAAGATCAGTTTGACAAGGCCCGCCCGCCTTTCAGGCTAAACGTCACTGTCCTGAAAGACCGAGGGATCCCAACATGGGTTAAAGATCAAATGTCTCAGTGGATGAACGCTAAAGACCTGTTCTCAAACGAACATCACTGGGCGGAAACGGGTCTGCGTATATACTCTGCAGCCTTGAATACCTTTTCCAGGATGAAAGTGGCCAGCAAAAAGTGGGGGGAGATGGTGATCCGCAAGGCAATTGCAGAAGCAGAAGGTAACCTCGGCAAGGATCCCTTCTCAGATCACTACTGGTCCGAGAAACAAAAGACTAATCTAATCCTCCTCGAAGCTCTAGAGGTGAAAAAACAAGAGGACTGGTTGGAATGACTTAAGCTTAGGGGCCTGGTGGGATATGCCCGTATGACAAAACTCACCTTTCACTCTCTCATCCTAAAACAAGCAAAGCCCGTTCTCCAGGAACTTATCCATCCATTTAGACTCCAGGCGTCGTTGGCCACTAACACACAGGATATGTACAGCTACGCCATGGACTACTTCATGGACATTGTATCCACTAGAAGGCCATATGACACAATGGATTCGGACCTATCTGCGCTGTCCAATTTCTGGGAAGGACTTCAGATGAAGATCTCACAGCCCGCAAGAGACCTCCTAGACCTACCCTTCACACCACAGGAACTCCACAAGGCAGCCAAGCAAATGGCCAGCGGCAAATGCCCCGGCCTTGACGGCCTACCGGTGGAATTGTTCCTGTGTGCGTGGGACGCCTTTGCCCCTTTCTCTGCCAAATCTTCAACAACACATTAAGCACGGGCTCGCTCCTAAAAGGGTGGTTAAAGGGAGTAATATCTCTACTGTACAAAAAATGAGACAGGAGGGAAGTGAGGAATTACAGACCTATATTTGTCCTCAATGTGGCCTACAAAATACTGGCAAAGGCACTGGGCATAAGACTTGCAGACCTGCTACCAGACCTGGTGGGCAAAGAGCAAGGAGCCTTCGTGAAAGGACGCTCCATCTTCGATAACATCCTCGCCACCATACAAGCCCTAGAGATCCTAGCTACGGAGAAGGCAAATGTGGCCATCTTGCTACTCGACATGGAAAAAGCGTACGACAAGGTAGGATGGGCTTTTGTATTCACGACACTCTCGCGCATGGGCTTCGGGCCGGGTTTCTGCACTTGGGTAAAGGCTATGCACTTGGAGGCAACCTCAGTCGTATTGGTGAATGACCGCCTCTCGCAGGATTTTCCTCTTTCCAGGTCCCTTAGGCAAGGTTGCCCGCTGGCCCCCCTGCTATTCGTCCTTCAATTAGAGGTCCTGCTACACAATATCAGATCTAATGACCAAATTGTAGGACTGAGTATCCCGCATTCGGTCCAATGGAAGGGGGGGGCGATAGAGGACGACCTCACGGTGACCTTCTCTAACTCCACACATTTCTTTCTAGCACTCAGAGGAGTGTTAAATACATACTGCAACCTTTTTGAGGCCTCTATTAACTGGGACAAATCTGTCTTCCTCTTGCCAGAACCCCATACGATTTGTGTGGAATGGGGCCTCAAGCAAGTCCCCTCCAATAGATCAGAGCGTTTTTTGGGGGTGCAGGTATCACTCAAAGACTGCTCTGCCATGCAAGACTCTCTACTTGTGGAAAAGGTAACAGCAAGGATTATGGGCTGGGCGAGAAACTTCCGGTTCTCCCTTTTTGGTAGGGCCCTGGTCCTCTCTTCAGCAGCATTCTTTATCTTGTGGTTTCCATTGACCATTCACCTTCTTGGGGATGAAGCATACAAAAGAATTAGGACGGTCGCAGGAAGGTTTCTCTGGAGACCATCTGCATCTGATTGCCAAGGTTACCTAGTTAAAGTAGCGTGGGATACAGTCTGTTTCCCCAGGGACCAGGGAGGCCTTGGAATTATTGACCCCTGCCAACAAAACCAAGGTCTGTTGGCAAAATGGCCAGTTCAGGCGATGTTTGAAGCGGAGGGCAAACTGTGGAAAGCCTTAGCAGAATACATCCTCATGAACGAATGGGAGTTGTCCCACCCTTCACACGTATGGTTGTGYTTTTTAATTCATTCKWACTGTRAYAGACAACCCAAGTCAAGAGTGTGGAAAAATATCCTGGCTGCATGGATCAAACTAAGACCCGGCACAGTATCGGATCCAGCCTCCAAAACAGAAATTCTAAACCAGATCCTATTCGAGAATGAGTTGATAAAATCGGCCGATGGCTCGCTCATCATGGCAGATGGTTACTCTGGCTCATTCGGTAGAGCTTGGGTGGAGAAAGGGGTAATACAAGTTAGGGACATATGGGACCCCCACGCAAGCGACTGGATACCTATGGAGAGTCTCAGGCTAAGACTCCCAAGACTGCACAATGTTGCAAACAACTTCCAGAAGATCAAGTCGGCCATCCCCCCACATTGGGTAACAGCCCCACAACCGGAAAGGGATTTTGCCCCTGGGTCCTGGCTCACTGATCCGCAGGATGCCAATTTCTGCTGGAAGATCCTGGGCCCAGACCTCAGACCAGGAGTCAAGACCCAGAAATGGCAAATTTTGAAAAGTCATAGAAGAATCACACCCCTCAAATTCATAGAAGAGGCTCTGATCCCCTCTACCCTGAACTGGGTGGAAGTCAGAGTCCACGAGCAACAAGGCAAAAAAAAGCAAGTCTGTAACCTGCTCCCCTATCCGGTGGATAAAATGAGGATTAAACCTCTGCTATATGGTTGGAAAGAATCCAAGGCTTGCTTCACTCCACTCGTAAACTACAGACCAAAATGTGGAGTCAATACGCTCCGTGCGCGCAAAATGAAGAAGCCTCTCACCACCGCCATGAAGAGATTTTCTGATCTCCAATGCACCAGGGTTCTTCCTTCAGATATCCTTAATCTGTGGAAAGCCCTCAAGTTGATGCCTTCTCAAAAAACGGTGCCAATCCTTTGGCTGCAGTCACTCCAGGTTACCGCTACTGCTGTATGGCTGAAGTCCAAAGGAATGGAGATCCAAGACGTGTGTGCCAGATGCGGCTGGGCATGAGAAACCTCGCCTCACTTGTGGTGCTTTTGCCCAGAGTCACAGGATGTTTGGGAATGGTGGAAAGAGAAGTCGAGGAACATGAATCTCCCCCAGGAATGCTGGACCGAGGAGTTTATACTACATGGCAAATTCGCAGAGGAAGGACCGCTCATCTCAGGGACTAACTACATCAGCCTTATTTGCAGAGGCATCGTAATGGAATCTATCTGGTGGAAAATAAATGAACTTCTCTTCAAGGGGGAACACCACCATCAGCAACAAATATTCCACAGAATCCTCTCTGAAGTACGCCTGGTTATCCGCTCAGTTTGGCGCTTAAAGGGAATGCTCTGGTTCAGCAAGACTTGGGCAAAGGAAGGCAAATTCGCCTCCATATCCCAAGAGGGCAAACTGGTTCTGGCAAGATGGTTATGTGTAACCAAGACATGATTGCACAACACGTTCTGGATGAGGGACACTGGACCCAATTTCCAGAAATCATTGGATTACGACAAATTAGTGTAGCTGGTCGTAAAAGGTTTTTCCTTTGTTTCGATTGTTCCTTTATTCCTATTTTAGTTTTTATTGTCCAGTTGTTAATTTTTCTTGCAGATTGAACTGCATTTATGGGACGCTGGACCCGGTTTTCAGCTCAGCCAATGCTGGGTAATGGCCCCAGTTTTTCATCCGGGTTGAGATGTAGAGGTTTTCCCGGCCTCACCTTTTGGTTTTTCAATGGAATGCAACTCTTCATTAAAAAAAATAAAAATAAAATAAAAAATGCCATTTGGATTTAATTTTTCGTTCCAGATGTTTTAATTCCCGTCAGTACGGTCCGATGGACTGCAAGTAGTGTCTGGTGTAATAAAAGAGGAATAGCATTCATTGTCCTCACTTGCGAGGGCATGTGCAGTCCGTTGCAAGTGAGGACAAGTGGTGATGTATTAAAAAAAAAAAAAAAACCAAAAAAAAAAAGGGACAAGTGGTTCTGCTTCCCCCAGGTACCTCCGTTTATGTGGGCTCCCCTTGTCATCATCTCACACCCTTCCTTCATCCCCATTCTATCCTCTCCAATGCGTCAGTGCTTTTTTTATTTTATTTTTATTTTTATTTTTAGAGGGGTCACTAGTGGGGGTGTGGAGACCCTGTGGCAGATACCATTCCAGGATGTAATGTTGAGGACCCCGGCCTCTAAGCTGAATTTTTTTTGAAATGGACTTTGAATTTTGAGGGGGGAAAAAAAAAGGGGAAACTACGCTGGAGTCACAAAAATGAGTTATAATTGCACTATGGGCTAAGATACAGTTTCGAGTTGCAGTTCGGGCAATGTATACAACCCAGCTTTCTGGCCAGGTAGGGGGCCCAATGTGGCAATTGCAAACTGTATCTTGGCCCATGGTGCAATTATAACTCGTTTTTGTGACGTTACTGAAGTTACCCCTTCCCCCCCGCACCCCCCCCAACCCCAAAAAAAAAATAAAAAAAAATAAAGGAAGACCCTGTGGTGGAGTGCTCCAATTCTATCCTGCTTCCTGTCTTGCCTTCGTGGATATTTTGGTTATTGAGAAAGGTTTCTAAGGGGGCCATGTTCCACTAGAGGGGGTCTAATTCTACTTTGTAGGCCTGTGTGGCAGCATAGGCCCGTTGTTATGTGGGTTAAAAAAAACGGCAATGCATGGAGGTAATCATGAAAAGAGCCCCCCTCCAAAACCCATCTGGCCTGTACTTGGGGGCTGCACTGTTGGCTGACACTGAGTCTCCAGATCTGGCGCCGGCGACATAATTTCTCTATTCACAAAAAAAATACCTTCCATATTGCATGAACCTCTGCATGTCCCAGGGCCGATGTCCCACTAGCAAAGAGGATCTGATCCAATGCCTGAATCTGGATGTGTTTTATGCAGAGATGCAGAAAAGTAGTTCAATCTCGATTTCCTGCACCTCTCTACAAACACGTCCAAATTCAGGCATTCTATCCAACCCTCTTTGCTAGTGGGACCACGCCCCAGGGGTTCTGCCTCCTACCGACTTCACCCCAATAAGATGTATGGTCATTACTGCAGCTGTGTTTAAACTGAAAGATAAGGTAAACCCAAATACAACCATAATGACAATAGTGCGAACTGCGCAGAGATCAGCAGAAGAATGATTGAGCAGGAAATGGTGGGTACAGCTGCAGAAAGAAGGAGAACTAAGAATGTCTTGATTTCTGGCGCCTAATTCCAGGCGAAGAGGTTCTCCCTTTTCAAACCCCAGTTCAATCAACACTGCTACGAATCAAAGATGATGTAAAAACTGTTTTTTTTGTATCAATGGGACGCTGGACCCGGTTTCCAGCAGGTGCAGCTCCCCACCAATACATGGAGCCTCCCCGAGGTCGCTAGCGGTGTCTGCTCTTATCAGCACCCCTAGCGTCGTTGTGGGATGATTTCCAAAAAAAAAAAAAAAAAGTGCGTTGTATTCGGGTGAAGACTGTAGCATACCCCACATCATGCAAGAAACAGAAACCAGAGAAGGGCCACGGCGTGGACCAATGGAAATTATGGAATGGCGCTGTTTTCTTCAGTCCATGCTGGGTGTTACCTTTGAAATAAGGACTTACTTTACTTAGAACCTTGCAATCAAAAAAAAAAAAAAAAAAAAAAAAAAACGGTTAAAAGAAATAAAAATAAATCAACGGTCCAATCACCTAGACTATGTAGTCATCCGTCCATAAATAGAATCAGTCAGCTTAGTTTTGTGCCGACAGACCCATGATGAGTGCTGGCATTGGCGGCCAGCCGAAACCGGTCGGGTCGCTTCGCCAACCGGATGCTTGCATTCGGAATTGTTCTTCATGCTTAATTTTTAACCTCGCGTTCGGGATTATTTGACTTGATTCTCGCTGTCTCCTCACTTTTTCCTCTCCCCTCCTTCTCTCCTCTCCTGTCGTGTGGTCTGTCCTACTGTTACCTTCCCCTCTTGTGTTGACTTGCTTTCGGCTTGGTTGCTATCATTGAAGTTGCTGTGAAGTTTCGTTGTCATTACAACAGGTTCTTCTTCCGAGGTAACCGTCGTAGAGATAGTACTAGTGGCTTCGTATCAGCACTTCAGTATAGTGTCATCACTCTAAATGGGGGTCAGCCGTCAGGAGTTCGGTCGTGCTACAACTATGGACAACCCGGGCATGTTTCTCGTTTCTGTTCCTTACCTGATAGGCAGTTCACGTTCTCCGCTACCCCTGCTGTTGCTCCTGTCAATACGACTTCTGCAGTTGTGACGGTGCCTACTACCCCTGCGATACCGATGGGAGGGAACTCCGGAGGATGCAGTGGGTATGGCTATGGATTTGGTGGTGGTCCTGCAGCCACGAGTGGAGACCCTCGACGCCACTATCGCAGGGATCAAAGCACACCAAGATGCCGAGATCGCGAAAGAGAAGAGCAAGAGATAAGAAGAGGAACGGATCAAGAAGGAGAATGAAGAAGAAGAACGTAGTATGAACTCAGTAGAAAATTAGATTCTTTTCGCGAGCTGCTGGAAAGTAAGAAAGGAAGTAATGATGATGAAGTTACGAGGATGCGGGTGGAGATCGAGGGTTTACGGAAGACGTTACGTAATGGGAACGGGGGGTCGTCTTCGGAAAGTGTTTTTGATCGATATAAGCAACGTGAGTTAGAGGAAGAAAGGGCGAAGTCTGACCATCGTCTTGCCGCTATGGAGGATGAGATTGCTAGGTTGACAGTGGTGAATGACGAAGCTGTTGCTGCCGCCGATGTTTGGAAGCATGAAGCGCTCCGACCCGGCAATAAGCGGGGGAGCGTTGCTGTCACTGCTACCCCTGACCCTGGGACGAGGACTCGTGCTCGGGTGACGCCGATCCCGTCACCTTCTGTTGAAGATCTGAAGCTGAAAGAGAAAGTTGAGCATCAGGAACACGAAATTGAGCTTTTGAGAGAGTGGCCGTTACGTGAGCTGAATGGACGGAGGCAGGCGGAGCAGGAAGTCAATCGATTGAAGGAGAAGATGGCTCGACTGGAGGTTGTGAGTCGTACTCCTACTGCTTCTAACCTCAAGGCACGTTTGGACAAGGTGGCTGTTAGGACTGCCGACAAAGGGAAGAGACCAGTAAGTCCTGCTACGCAGGCTGTGGAGGCTAACGATCGAGAGGCTTTCTCCTGTGTGAGACCAGACGTGCGTTGAAACCGCTGAAGAAGGATAAGATCGTTGCGATTTGTGCGAAGGAGGGGGGTTCCTATTCTACACTGGAGAAGACCAAGGAAGAATTGGCAGTTAAACGTGCTGATGTGGCTTTTGGCAAAGATCGTGACGGGACCTTGAAGAAAGGTGGTGTGTTGATTCACGACGTTACTGAAGGGACTGAACAGGGCACCAACGATAGTACCGAGGTCAACAATGATTCAACGACTTTGTGAGTTCGTTCCCGGAGGTGACGTGGCTGTGGAATCTCTTGCACTGTTGTGTTCAGTTTCGTTCAGTGTCTAAGGATTTTATTCGGAGTGGACCACTCAATACCCTTCTGTGTTTGGTTGTTCTGTCGTTGATAGTGCTGGGATAGATACCTTGGGGGGAGAAGTTGTGTGATTTCCTTCTTTGTTTGACTGCGAGTAAGTTTGACTTCGAAGCGGCGAATGGACCTTTGGGGTATGCTTTGTTTTCTCCATGGTGCCGTCACTTATATATTGGAAGTACTACTTGTGATTTGCATACGCGATGGGGAGAACATGTGTATAGAGCTTGTAATTTTGAGTAACTGTTGATCTACAAAGGGTGTAGGAACGAAAGGCTGTATACTAGATGGTTGCGTAGATGCGGAGCTCACAGGTATGTCGCTATCCTGCTATGTGTATCTACGAAAGATGATGTGAGGGCATGTGAGAAGTTTTTTATACAATTGCTTTCTCCATCGTTGAACACTACGGATAAAGCCAGGAGATCTAAACGTTCACGTCCTGGCCTAAGGGAGAGATTGAGGAGATAAACGCAAACGGTGTTCGACAGTGTCGACGTTTTTGGAGACTAGGTCCCTGCTTTACTTTTTTCCAAGTTTTGGTGGGTGTTCTGGCAGCCTTCTTTCGATTCTTGAGGAATGTCGTGAGAAGTCTATTCATCGTTTTGCTGTCACATGTCACAGTGGGGATTTGCTTGTTGACCCGTGGAAGGTGTTGCGTCGTGAGTATGGGGGCTCTATCGCTTCCTGCTCCTTTGGTTGTGGACTGTTCCGGCATGCCCGTGGATGGATCAAAGCCAGTGTTACTATCACTTTTGAATCTGTTGTTCCTTTTCTAATTAAGTCTCTGGCTTTTAAACCTGCTCTCATTTGACTTCTCAGTTCTCCCTCTTCTCGTGTATCTTTCCGCTTCTGGACGTTTGAGTCTCTGGTTGTGCGTTTAAAACATTTCATACGTTTAGTGAGAAACGAACACGTGGACGGCTACGGTGAATTCTCTCCAACGGCATCTCATCAAGATTTGGGGTTCAAGTTCATGAACAGTTGGTTGTTAAGCTGGTTTACAATGATTGTATTTAGAAATCGCAGGTAAGGAGGATCTGTGCCCGATTGATACAGGAACTGGGTATTCCGACGGTATGGAAGGAGGTTTTGATCAGACGTATGCGCAATGCGCTTTGTGTGGGTCCGGAATCGTACTATTGGGGATTATCTGCACAACTTTCGTAAGCATGCTAGAAGTTGCGATGCTGTTTGTTCTTGCAAGTTGATTGAGGTTGACTTTCACACTCGCAATGGACACGATGTGTCCTTTAGGATTTCGGAGTTGGATTCCTTTCCTACCTGGATGAAGAACAGCAAGAATATCCTTCGACCATCTTGTCGTCATTCGACTGCTACCCTCAAGAGGCAGATTTTGGAAGCTTTCCACTCCCACTCCTCCCTTCCCCCTCTCAAGTCTTGCTTTTCCATTTTCGATGATCTTCAGTCCTGTTTTTGCTTGGGCGATAGCCTACCTTCCTCTGTCCCTACGTACAATGAGGATGATGTTCAACCCTTTCTCGGGTTACTACGAGGGATGGTGTGTTGTCCCCTGGATCACAATATGGAGGATGTTTATGTCTGTAACTCGGCCTTTTCGACTAATGTCTGTGGAGAACGGCAGGTGCTATCTCCTATAGACACGAAGGTTTGGAAGCTATGGGGAAGTGGAAGTCTGATGGGGAGTTTGGACGGGCCTACTGTTCACCTAAGTTTAAGGACACCGATAGGTGGAGACCTATCTCCCCTTCATACCCTGAATGTTCCGCTCCTGGAGGAAAGTCGATATCTAGAGCTGTGAACTGCATGCTGTGGAGTCTACCGGAGCGGTCTAATCTGAATCTGCGGTGCACGGAAGATCTGGTGACGGGTATTAAGAACGTTAATAAAAACGTTAAGAGGAATGATGGGTTGGTGGGGGGCTCGTACTATGTAAAAGAGATGTTTTCGAATCTCCCTCACCCTTCTATTCTGCAGGCGGTTGCATTCCGCCAAATAAGAATTAAAAGTCGCCAAAGATGGCGGTCTCGAAACGTGCTCGCCCACATTTTTTTTCACTTTGTACTTTTTGTTTTCACTTGAGTTCGGGGTCTAAAAAATTTTATTATTTTTTGAAACGTTTTTAGTGGGTTTTGCATTATGTGAAATACACATCTG
>BFEA01000303.1:354837-367635 GCA_003427395.1 Chara braunii | reverse complement strand
GCCGAACGGCCGAACGTGTCGAGAGGGGGTGCCGAACGTCTATTGTTTTGAATGGGGGGGTACCCCCCGACACCCGACACCCCCCCTAACCCATCCACCCCGTCAACACCCTCCCAGAAGGCCACGTACGGAGGGCCCAAAGTCCTTACGTACGGGCCGTACGGGCACTGGGGCCCCGTACGTACGGTCATCCAGATGTACGGACGGGCCGTCCCCATACAAGGTGACTACACTGGCTCGGGCAACACCAGCTAGCTGCACGGTAGAAAGCAGCACCAGAGGCCACGAAAGGAAAGAGAGGATAGCAAGCGGCAAAGGAAAAGAGAAAGTTGTTGAGGTTTCAGGAGCAGCGGCTGATGTGCAGCCTATAGAGGAGTCTCCACTAAAGACTATGCAATCCGCTTTGGTGTCACTACATGATCAATAGGTTACCAAAACTCCTTTCTATTTGCCCATTGCATGCATGGTAAAGCCCCCTGTTGACACTCAAAATGGCAAGCGGTCAATGGAAATGAAGGAGCCTGCAGATTATCATGTCAGATGCATTCACTGGAGAGGGCTTCTGTCGGCGATCCGATTTCTTGGGTGGGTGTTACTGACCCGTCACAGTGTTTCAAGATGGAAGACGTTGATACGAAAAGATTGCAAGAAGGTGGATACACTCTTTGGATAATCGGCGGTGGACATTGCACGAAGGGACGCACAAGGCTATCTTGTGTTTCAATTTCTTCAGGTCTGTGTTTCATAGCTTTTTATGAGGTTGCACTGGGAGCCAGTGCTTGTTATATTAAATTCGCACCATGGATTTTGTCAGAAATGTTTGATGCTTCTTGGAGTTTTCTGTTTGATACTCTGACTGTGGTTATGTTAATATCATATATGTCTGAGGATTCTTTTTTGCCTCGATTTATATTATGCATCCTAGGAATGAGCATTTCCAACACTTTGTGTGCTACGTCGATGCAGGACTGATGGTAGAAGAGGCGAGATTGATTGGCTATGAACACAACATCATGGCCTGATATCACAAAGGCTGACTTTTGTGCAGAACATGAGATGTTGGAGACAAGTTTGAGAACCACGGCTCCTTAAAGTCGCATGAACTTAAGTGTGCATGTCTTGAAAGAACTGGGTCTTCCGGCTAAGACATGGTATGACATTGCTAATTACGATTCTCAGCTTCAAATCTGCATGAAGTCAGAGCCATTATGGGATCTCGCTGCACAAATCTTTAAGTTCTGGGAGGAGGGTTGAATCAAAGATGTGAAAATGAGGAAAGGTGTTGGCGGCAAGAAAGTGAAAAACCTTGAGGTAACAGAGGGTCTGGGACAGGGAGAAGAGGCACAGGGGCAAGGAAGGGGAAGAGGCAGAGGCAAACCACAACGGAAGAAGAACACTGATATGTTTCAGCAGCGCTTATTTCTTATGGCCCTAAACCCACTTATGTGACACCCGGGAATGAGATTGTGAGTGAGCCAGCTGACATGCCGTTCGGACCATGGACCCAGATAGCCTCCCTTTCTAATGAAGTTATCATTCCAGTACTTACAGAGGTGATAAGTGGAGATCTCTCTCTTGATCAGATGGATAAGAGACTGGGACAGATTAAAACCAGAGAGAGAGCAATTGCTACTTTTGTAAAGGGTGTGCGTTTGGAGAGTTGGGACAAAGAAAAGGAGGAGTATCCAGTTCACACGGGGGGAGAGATGCTCTCATAGTTCTATAGCTATTATGAGAAAAAGCCTAGAGATGATGTTCAAACTATGCTTGTTTACAGCGGCAAAGCAAAGAGCTACACAGAAGTTGAAGAGCTTAGTCACAGGGCTGGAGACAGGGATCAGCCAGTTGTCAAAGTCTGCTGAATGAATGGACCATGTACGAGGGTGAAGAGTACAAAGGGATTGTGAAGGTGCTGCAGTGTGATATGATGGACTTACCCAGGAAGTTGGAAGACAGACTTCCTTTCACGTTGTGTGCGATGGATTTGCCCTGTGGCTGGAATGCAGAGGATTTTGTAGGAGACAAAGAAAAGTTCGCCAGAGAACAACTCCTTACATGTGCCCGTAACTTCAAGGAGATCACAATCTCACCCTATTGGGTGTTGGCAGCCTTCCGCTCTGCTGAGATGCTTGCTGATGTAAGGTCTGTCTTTGAAGCTGAGTGTAACTATGGAGTGGATATTCGCATTTGGGCTGCTCCTAATGTCCTCCCTCCAAAGTGTTTAAGGTTAACAAACTGCGTGCAGTTTTGCATCGGATTCTTGGGTTTCTACAGTCAAAGTCAGGCGAGAGAACCTTTGCAGTCTCAGTTCAATGATGTCGAGTCTCGCCTGAACTGCTGGGCCATCCCTGTTGTATCAAAAAAGTGCACTTCAACTACTGATGGCCGAGTTCTTTGCCCTTATCAGAAGCCTACTGCATTACATGAGTGGCTTGTCAAAAAAATTGAGATCCCAACGACTCTTACATTGTTGATGCATTCTCAGGATCTGGCACCGGGGCTGTTGCTGGTCTCCTCTGCAAGAGGCATGTTCTTGTGGTAGAGAACGACGCCAGATGTGTGAAGGGCATACGTGCAAGACTTACGGCTAGGGAGTTTAAGACTGCTGCATAGAGTGATGCTGTTGCGAAGACTGTTTCTGAGCCTTGGAGAAAAACATAGGGAAGAGCATCCCGTATGTTTTTGTAGGTACCTGGGGAGTTTCCCCCTTTTGCATTTCGGTTTGTCTCTTCTGGTTTGCAGCAGTTCCTTCACATGGGATGCTGCGTGCATAGGCTGTTGCTTGCATGCTCCTACTTTCAAATTTTAGAGCTGCAGTTTCATTTTCATTTCAGCTCTCTCCGTCATAAACATAAATATTAAATAATGATTGACTTTTACTGCTTTCTGCTGGTTTATTCTGCAGACAGTACGTGAACAACGAAATTAGGCTTCTGTCTGTCTGTCCGCCGATCTGTCTGTCAGTGTCTGTCTGTCTTTTTGTCCGTCCATCCGTCTTTCGGGCCACCTGTCCGCCCGTCCGCCTGTCCACGGCCTGCCTGCCAGCCGGCCCCCCCACCTGCCTGCCTGCCTGCCTGTCTGCCTGCCTGCCAGTCTGTCTGCCTGCCTTCCCGCCCGCCCGCCTGCCTGCCTGCCTGCCTGCCTGTCAGACTGCCTTCCTGACTGCCTAACTGCCTGGCTGTCTTTCTGCCATCCTGCCTGCCTGTCTGTCTGTCTGTCTGTCTGTCTGTCTGTCTGTCTGGTCTGATCAGTTTAATATATTTTCCTTTTTTTTCTTTTTAATTTGCACCATTTCTCAATTTATGCATAGCATCCTTGCGCAGGGGCCATGCTAATCTTCTCACCAGATGTCCCGAAAGACTGATCAGTTTAACACCTGATCCTTGAGAGGAAAAGAGAAAACCGAGTCTGCAGACTGTGCACTTGATGAGCCAGCTGCCCGACCCAGGCCTGAACCTGAGGAAGACCCTGAACTTGAACCCGAGCCTAACCTTGTCCCTAGCATGAGCATGACCTTTACCTTGAACTCAAGCCTGGACCTGATTTTGCACCCGAGCCCGACCCTGTCCTTGAACCCAACCCGTCCGCCTGTCTGCCTGCCTGCCTCCCTGTCTGTCTGTCTGTCTGTCTGTCTTCCTGTCTGTCTATCTGTCTGTCTGATTGTCTGGTGTTATCAGTTGCATATCTGATCCTTGAAGAAAACAACAAAACGAAAAAAAAAAAAAAAAAGACTATGCGGTCTGTGCACTTGATGAGCCAGCTGCCTGACCCTGTCCCTTGTGCCCGAGCCAGACCATGACCATGAAATCCACCTGACCCTGAGCTTGCACCCGAGCCTGACCCTATCCCTGGCATGAGCATGACCCTCACCTTGAACTCAAGCATGAACCTGACCTTGCAGACGAGCCCAACCCTGACCTTGAACCCAAGCTTGATCCTGAGAGCTTGCACCCAAGCCTGACACTCGATTTTAACTCGGTATCGGAGCTCAAGCCTAGACCCTAAACCCTAAACCCTAGACCTTAGTAGAGGGTCATGGCATGACCGTCACCTTGAACTCAAGCATGAACCTGACCTTGCACTCGAGCTCGACCCTGACCTCAAGCCCAAGCTTGACCTTGAGAGCTTGCACCCAAGCATTTAATGTGCCATCGGAGCTCAAGCCTAGACCCTAAACCCTAGACCTTAGTAGAGGGCACAGGCCTGGGTGCAGTTTACTGCAATAGCAGGGACAGTGCGGGGCGTGAACTGGTGGAGACCGGAGTATCCAGTGAGACAAACAGAGACCCTAAGTACCGAGCTCGAAACAAAAGGTCTTCACTGAAAAATATTTTTTCTTGAAAGCATCTACTACATGGCCTTTTAGAATATTAAAATAATTATTAATTGAAGGTAAAAAAAACCGACAGATTGTTTGAGCTGTATTGGCCAGGAGAAAATATTTTTTTCAAAAATGCTAATTGCATATTTGCAAACTGAACAACTTTTCAAGTCCAGTTTTCACGAATACCTTGTTAGCACCATTGTTGGACAGTGGACCCAGCTGTGAGGCTGCCTACGAGGCCTTACGACTGGCTGCCTTAGAGAAGAGGGCATTGGTCTTCCCAGATTCCTAAGTGTCGACAGTATCAGGTCCTGGCCGGAAAGGAGAGAGTCCATCTTGATCTCCTGCAGAGATAAGGACTCATATATGCCTAAAACGCATGACATTGTCCGAAGGGCTTTCTCCCCATCAGTAAGTCCACTCTTATCCAATCCCTCTAGCCTATTCTTGTTTGCGTCCCTACTCTCTTAGTCTGGATTTATGTTGTCTAGCTCTAGATGCTCTATCCCCTGCATCCTGTAGTGTGGTTTGTAACTGAACTTGGAGGGCATCTGCCTCCTCCTGTATCTCGATGTCTTCCTGAGTGAGTTGGATTGGCTGACTGGAATGTGAGCATGTCAACTGGCTAGAAGCAGCGCTATGACTAGCACTTATCTGATTAGACTGCATTGAGGCCTGTGTCTGCTGACTCCGCGTGGCCATTGCTGCTGCGGTTGATAAAGCGTGAGCCGCTCCAGATGTGACTGCTATAGCGTGCTCCGCTGCTATTGCTGGCCTCTGAGCCCTCTGGAAATGTTGTCTCTCATCCTGTCCCCGCAGTTCCCTCTCGTCTCAGGATCGCCACGACAGAAAGGTAAGAGGTGTACTAACTGTTGTCCTACGTGTCTGCCTCCTATCAGCTATATCCTCACCCTCACTGCTTCCTCCGTTTATCAGCTACAACAGAACCCTTTCTGCACAAGTGTCCTCGATGGAACCTACCGCAGCATAGTATCTGACCGGTTTAAATCTAAAATAAAATAATTACCTGCTTCGGCATATATAGAATGCAGTCAGGCAATGAAAACAGATATGTACAGACTCACACAAACAATCCTACTGAAACGGTTTCACCCAGTTGACCTGGAGTTGCAGACACAGAGATTCGACCCCTAGACCTGTGCCCTAACCCTGTACATTGAACCTGTGTGCTGAGTGAGATTCGATCCCTAGAGCTACCCTGTACCCTGTACATAGGCCCAGCAATCTGTGTGAGACTCGATCCCTAGGTCTGTAGATTAGGAGTTCGGTCTGTTACCGCTAGGCTTAGGAAGGTCTGTTCTAGAAGTTTCTATCTGAGTCTACTGAGGCCTAGAGTCCGTCTGTAAGTCTGTAGGCTGTAGATTCTGAAGGTCGTAGGTCCCTCTAGGGCAGTCCAGTCAGCAAGTACCAGGGGTAGGGGCTGAACGTGGGGAAGGTTCTGGACCCCGCTGTGGGTTCCACACGTTTTGGCCCAGAAAGCCAAACGTCTGGAAGCTTCCCTGGGCCACACGTTTTTGCCCAGGCCCACACGTTTTGAGGTAGGCCCGGGTACCTCTGAAGAAGTACAAATAAAGAGGCAGCGTCCAGCCATTCATTCATTTGCCTGTGTGCCATGCGGAAGAACTGCCTTGGTATCTTGTGCGTGGAGGACTGCAGGTGCCCGGAGAAGAAGTGGGCTGTGAAGAAGACAGCAGTCATAGCGAACCAGCGAGAGAGACACCCGCAGCCATAGCTAGGAGGAGGAAGACGACGGCGGCCATAGTCGCCCAGCTGTTGGTGAGACAGAGTGTACAGAGTGTGTGTGTCTGTGCAGCGTGGACATTCAGGGTGATCCTTGTACGTGCGTGCATATGAGGGTGGACATTCAGGGTGATCCTCGTACGTGCGTGCATGTGAGGGTGAGGAAGAGTGAGGCTGGGGGTAGAGACAGTGTTCGGCGGCCATAGCCGCAAGTTGTACAGTTGTTCTGAACAGAGTTTAAGAGCAAGTTCGTTGTTGATTCTGAGTTCATGAGTTTGGTTTGCCATTGGTTCTCATGTGTGCATGTTGTGAGCAAGTCCAGAGTCGAGTCTGATTGCATTGGTATCAGAGCTGGTACCCGTTGTCCACGCTGGCGGAGCTGCAGCAAGCATAGCCGGAGCTCAGCAGAGAGAGGAAGAGAGAGAAGGGGGGACGGCAGCCATAGCTGCCAAGCTCGGGAAAGGAGACGACCAGCAGGAAGAAAGAGATAGACGCAGAGAGAAAGAAGAAGAAAGTGACGAAGAGGGAGACGA
This sequence comes from Chara braunii, assembly GCA_003427395.1. Classification (NCBI taxonomy): domain Eukaryota; kingdom Viridiplantae; phylum Streptophyta; class Charophyceae; order Charales; family Characeae; genus Chara; species Chara braunii. The sequence goes on along the minus strand of BFEA01000303.1, from coordinate 361,017 downwards.
AGTGAAGAAGACGAAGGTTTTGACGAAGAAGAAGAAGGTCCACCATAGCCGGAAGGTTGGAAGGTTGACCAGGAGAGTTGACCAACGTTGATCACGAGTTGATCAACGTTGACCGAGAGTTTACCAACGTTGATCGGGCGTTGACCAAGAGCGTTGACCAGGCGTTGACCGAAGTTGACCACGACGTTGACCAGGAGCGTTGACCAGCGAGTTGACCAAGACCGTTGACCGGAGCGTCGACCCAACTGGAGCGAGAAGATTACCGGTACCATCTCTCCAAGCCCTGGCCTATCCCCTTACCCTGTGGATGTGCACCTTCACCCTGGTACTTGCTGACGTCAAGTCTGTCAAGTCAGTCAGTCATATCTCCCTATCAAATTTGTCCAGGTCAGTAGGACTCTGCGATTGTGGTCATAGAACCGTAAGTCTAGCCCGAGTAGTGAGTCAAGACCCCTCGATAGAAGTTCACCTGTTTGGTTTACGTGTTGAGGCGCGGAATTGCTGTTGATTGTGCACCATCACCATGGTGGACCTCAGGTCTGGAACTAGTACCACCCCCTACAGCAAGGAGCAAGAGGAGAGAGCTGCCGCTATCCTGCGAGAGAGGAAGGAGAGAATGGAGAAGAGGGAGCTGATTAAGCAGGCCAAGATGCTGGCCCTGCTGGAGGAGCAAGAGGCAAAGAAGAGGCAGATGGAGGAAGAGTTGAAGAAATGGACAAAGGAACAGGAGGAGAAGATGGCAGCCATACAAGCGGAGGTGGAGAAAGAAGAAGAAGAAGAAAGCAGGTGGAAGAAGAAGTACCGTTGGAAAGAAGAAGAGGCAGAGTCAGTACAAGCAAGGAGGAGAAGATTGAAAAGACCACACAAGAATGGATCACACATTTGGAGGTGGGAGAACATAGGGAGGCCGAGTTGGCCATACCCCAAGCAGAGAGAGAGGCGGCGAGGAGAGAGTTAGAAGCAGAAAGGGACCCGGTGAGGAGAAAGGCGAAAGAGGAGGAGCAATAGAGGTCATGGAAGTGACGCCTATCTCAAGAAAGAGTTCGGCGTCTCGAAGCGACAGAAAGGGTAGAAAAAGATCTAAAGGCGGCGGAGACTAGGATGAGAAAGATCAGGGAAGAGACGGAGGTAGCCACTAAACTCGATACCCTGACCCAGAGTGTGGAATCTTTACTAATTGCACATCGTGAGCAGACACAGTACATCCGCAGCTTAGAAGTAAGGATAGATGGGATACGTGTTGGGTTTAAAGATTTTGCGCGTGATATGATGAAGTATCTGGTGGACCAGGTCCACCTGACAATTAGTAAGACGAAAGAGTTCTGCATGGGCGCCATTGAAGGCGCCAAGTTAGCGACTCCTAAGGAAGGGAGACGGCCCCACCACGCCGTGAGAAAATCAAGGTCCGTTTCCCCGAACCCTTCAGTGGAAAGAAGGGGGAAGATTTCGATAACTGGGAGGCCAACGTGCACTCCAATCTCTATTTACAGGGAGTCACGTCTGAGGACCACGTTTTGGAGGCCTTCCAGGCTCTTCGAGATGAGGTGACCAGCTTTGCTAGATTGCCAGCGTGTGTTGCAAACTGTGATAACGATATGGTCACATATTATCAACTAACACCCCTCTTTGAGTTTCTGAAATCACTCAGGGAAAGGTTTTCTGATGTGACGCGGGGGCTTAAAGCCTCCGACAAACTCCCAATGATACACACTCGCCAGTGGAGGAGTGTGCATGCGCTTAGGTCAGCTATGGTCGGGGGAGAACCTACGTTGTTGTCGCGGCCGAAGGGAGACCGCAAGGAGGACAAAGGTCCGGCCAGAATGGTCGGGCCCCGGGTGGCCGAGGATAGGGTGGCGAGGGGGTTGGCGGAAATGGCAACCGCCAAGCGGGAGGAAGGGGAGGTCCCCTGTCTAACCATCCCCGTTTTAGTTGGTCACCTCCCAGACAAGGATGATGGCACCCAGGCTGGCCCGAGGGCCGACCCTGGGATGATCTGGGCATAGAGCAAAAAGTATGGCAAGAACGCATCAATAACTCTCAGTGCGTATTCTGCGGGGACCCAAGCCACATTATAAAATTTTGTCCTAAGTATAGGGACTGTGCTGCGACAGGGGCAACAAAAGACAGTCGCCGGTAGGGGTCGCAACTGCCCCTACCCTAGGAGTATGTGGATTTGAGTGTGCCCGCGAAGTAGAGTCTCACACTCCACATATCTCCATGGCAGAGGTTGCAGGCCGGCGTCTAGTAGGTTGTCCAAAGACTGCTTGTGTTAGGGTCTCTCTAGACGCTTCCCTCATAGGCTTAGCTGAGGAGTTGAGAGAGAGGAGGCAAGCCTGGGCCAAGATGAAGAAGGATAGTAAAGGACAGCTGATCCTTGCAGATGTAGAGATATTTAGAGCTAGAGTAGGAGCCCTGATAGACAATGGGGCGACTAGGAGCTATATTAGTCGAAGAGCGCTGAAGAAGTTGAAGCTTAATCTGAAAGTCCAACGATTAGAAGAACCTCTAGTCAGCATCCTCGCAAACAACAGTAGGATACGCGTTGAAGAGTATGTCAGGGGGTCCACGCCTACTTTCGCCTCGAGAAAGACGGGAAGGTAGAGAAAGCATTGCACTCCTTGATCCTCCTCGTAGAAGAGAGTCTCCCGTTTGACATTGTGTAAGGCACAAATTGGAGAGAGGCAGCAGAAGCCACACTTCACCTTAGAGAGCACGAGTGTAGGCTCCCTAGCGTGTCAGGCGAAGTTAAGCAAGTCCGCTTGTTCCATGAGTCCGGGGTAGATAATCCCCTCGCCCATTGCTGCCTCAGCGCTCCTGCGTTTGCCAGACTTGTGCGAAAGGAACAACTCGAAAAGCAGGTGTTCGTAGCCTATGTCAGGTCAGTAACCGATAAGCCTAAAGAGGAAGAGGAGAAGATTCACCCTACTATAGCCAGTCTGCTGGAAGAGTACAAGGACTTAGTTGAAGCACCTTCAGGAGTAGTGCCCATACCGATCCAACACCGTATAGAGATAAAACCTGGCAATAAAATGCCTAAGGGGGAAGTCTATAGGATGTCTCCTAAGGAGTTAGAGGAGCTTCGCAGACAGTTAGATGAGCTCCTAGAGAAAGAATGGATCAGACCTAGCTCGTCACCTTTTGGCGCACCTGTTCTGTTTGTCCAAAAAAAAGAGGGAGAATTATGCAGGTGTATAGACTACAGGGGACTGAACGCCATCACCATTAAGAATGCAGAGCCATTACCACGTATAGACGACTTGCTAGATCGCGTGCAGGGATGCAGGTACTTCTCAAAGATAGATTTAAAATCGGGGTACCATCAGATAGAGGTGCATCCTAACAATCAGTACAAGATGGCGTTCAGGACAAGGTATGGGCATTACGAGTTGAAAATGATGCCGTTTGGACTTACTAATTCACCGACTACGTTTCAGCGCTGCATGAACGACTTGTTTAGAACGTGGTTAGATAGATTCGTCATAGTTTATTTAAACGACATCCTAGTGTTCAGCAAGACCCGCGAGGAACATGAGGGCCATCTACTGCAGATTCTAAGCAAGTTGAGAGAGTCTAACTTTAAGATTAACCCAAAGAAGTGTGAATGGGCCAAGACAGAGGTCCTTTACTTAGGCCATGTACTAGACGGCGACGACATACGACCTAACGACAACAAGATTGCATCCATTAGAGACTGACCAAACTCCTAAGACACTGACAGAGTTGCGCTCATTCTTAGGACTGACTAACTACTATAGGAAGTTTGTGAGTAACTTATCCACAATCGTTGCTCCCCTTCGTAGGTTGCTGAAGAAAGCGACCATCTCGAAGTGGGACCAGGATTGTACGTCAGCCTTCAAGAAATTAAAGAAGGCTCTAATAGAGTATCCTGTCCTTAAAGTTGTTGACCCGTCACTACCATTTGTTGTCACTACAGACGCTAGTAAGTATGACATAGGTGTTGTCCTACAACAAGATGACGGCAACTGTTACAGGCCCGTAGAGTTCATGTCAGCCAGGCTGCCCTCAGAGAAAGTTGCAACATCGACATATGAGAGAGAACTCTACGCTCTCAGGCAGGCCTTAGATCACAAGAAACAATACCTGCTTGGGAGGCACTTCAAGGTATATTCTGATCAGAACACTCTTCGATGCTAAAGAAACAGGCCAAAACGACGCCCAAGTTGACTAGATGGGCTGCTGAGATAGACCAATTTGACTTTGAGTTAAAGTCGGTAAAAGGAAAGTAAAACGTGGTAGCCGATACTCTGAGTAGGAGAGCTGATTACTTCGGCGCGATAGCACACTATCCAGACATAGGGGCCGATCTGCTGCAAAAAGTAAGAGATGCCTATGCACAAAACCTGATCTACAGTGAACTGCCAAAGAGAGTAAAGGAAGCCCCATATAGTGAGCCACACTACCAAACCACGAACGGGCTATTGTTTGAGAAGACCACTGTCGCTGACAGACTATGCGTCCCAAACAATGAAGAGATCCGTAGCCTGATCTTAGGGGAATGCCACGATACAGAAGGGCATTTTGGATGGCAAAAGACTTCAACAGAAAAATTTTCCAGAATTAAATAATCATTCTAGAGTAAAATTACATTCTAAATTTTAAATTTTCATTCCATCTTAAAAAATGATAATTTCAATTTTAAAATTTTTCGTCTTACTTGAAAACTTTCCTTCCAAGAATGGGGTATCCCTTCTTATTTGAACTGCATGCTAAAGATGGAATGAAAGTTTGGATGAGTTCATGAAATATTTTAATTGGACTGTCATTCTAAGTAAGGATTTCCAGTCATAAATATGTTAATCCAATCTAAATTAAACGATATTTGTTGTAATAGAATGAAAGTCTAATTAAAACATTTCATAAACTCGTCCTGACTTTTATTCCATCTTGAACAAGTAGATGTAGTAAGAAGAGAAAACTCATATTTAGACGGCAAGTTATGAAATTAAATTGGAAATTTTAGAATTGGACAAACATTGGAATGATAATTTATAAATATGAAGGATTTTTTTTTTATGGAATGTTTTTTCAACTTTCATTTCTCATGGGAATTTTTCTGTTGTTTAGCTAACTTGATGATGTCATACACGTGGCCAGGTATGAAAGCAGACTGCATATTGTATGTGCGCAGCTGCAAGGTATGTCGGCGCAATAAGACTACAACCAGAGCCCCGCTAGGTCTTCTTAGGCCCTTGCCTATTCCATTAGGACCCGGAGATTCAGTTTCCATCGACTTCATGGATACCGGGGTCAGAAGTAGGTATGGCAAAACTCAATAAGCATGCAGTCTTTGTTCCCCTGCCTTCCGAGGCACGTACAAACTTAGTCATTAGTAAGTTTTTCGACTTCTGGGTAAGCGAGCATGTCATGCCGTTGTCCATAGTTAGTGATAGGGACACGTGGTTTACTAGTCACAAATTGGCAGGATCTTATGAAAGTTTATGGGTCTAAGTTGTTGATGTCGCTAGGACGACACCCAGAGACTAACGGCCAGACAGAGCAGATGAATAAGATCTTGCAACAGTTACTCAGAATGTATATTAGACCAGATCAGGTAAATTGGGATAAGATGCTTCCCAAAGTAGCAAGCGCCTACAATAATAGTGTCCACCTAGCTACTTGCAGGACTCCTAATGAGCTACATAAGTCCTTTAGACCTAGGCGACCGTTTGAAGGACTAAACCGGGACAAAATACAGAGACTACCACCCGACACATGAGAGTTTGCATTGCAACACGAGCAGAAAGTCTCTAAGGTCATAGACAATCTGAGAAAGGTCCAGCATCGGATGATAGAGCAAGCTAACAAGCACTGCCAACCTTCACAATTCCAGGTAGGCGATCTGGTCTGGGTCAGGTCGAAGGAGTCCGCACCAGAGGAAAACATCTCACATAAGTTCTTACCTGCGTATGGAGGACCATGGCCTGCTATGAATACCCCTCGGCAGCGGACAGGCGCGGCCAAGTCCGCGGCCGCGGACGAGGCCGAGAGCCGGCGGACGCGCGACTTTGGCACCACGTGGCAGCCAGAGGGGAGGAGGTCTCGGGATTCAGGAACCATCATTCGACGGCGTAACCCCTGCTCCACCCCCCCACACAAAAAAAATGGGAAAAAAACATCTTTTGGTTGGGGGGGTTAGGCAGCGAACGAGGAGAAATGAAA
>BFEA01000303.1:294034-305805 GCA_003427395.1 Chara braunii | reverse complement strand
TCAGTTTAATATCTGATCGGTGGTCCATCGGACCACATTAAAAAAAAAAAAAAAGTCACCAGGGTTACTCCGGGTTGAGATGTGGGGTTCCCGGGGCCAAGTCCCACTAGCAACATTGAGTTTCCTCGACGCCTGAATCTGGACGTGATTGTAGAGATGTGTAGAAATGGAATTGAGTTTACTCAATCGCACATAGCGACAAACACATTTACATTCAGGCGTTGAGGAAACTCAACGCAGCTGGTGGGACTTGGACCCGGCCCCGATCTCTTGGACATTGAAAATAAAAGTGCAGCTTTCCGCAAAAGAAAAAAAAAAAAAAAAAAAACTTTGTATTCATTTCCCTCCAAAAGGGGAAAAAAGTGTCGCAGGTCCCAAAATCACTTTTGGTGTCATTTTTGCACCGTGACTGGGCCGGTAACAGCCGCTGTGTAAAAATGCGGGGAAATGAAAACTGTTTTGCACGGTGCAAAAATAACGTCGAAAATGATTTTGGGGCCGGCGACACCTTTTTCCCCGTTTGGGGGGAAATGTATACAAAGGTTTCGTTGGGGGGAGGTTTTATGACTTTCCCCTTAGATCATCAGTGTCGTACACGGGTCGGTGAACACGGGGTCACGGGGTAGGTAAACACGGGTCGGTCATAGTTCACGGAGTTCACGCTGAGCGGGGCCGGGTTTTTCTTTTTTTTTTGGCTTGGGGGTGTGTTTGTGACATACTAGCTTCCGGACCTGCGCCATCTTCCGGACCCCTTCCTTTTTCCGTGTTTTCTCTGCATCTAGATGTGTACAGTTCGACTCTGAAACCCTGCCCCCCCCCCGTCTCTCCCCTTTTTGTTTGTGCCCGGTTAAAGGTACCTTGCGGGAATCTGTCAAGTTTCCTTTCTTTTCCTTGTTGTTGTTTTGAAAATACATGGGAATTTCGCGCGCCTTAACGAGCGCGCTTGGAATTTAGCTCGGCAGTTAGAAATCCCAGAAGTATCAAAATGCCGCGCGACCTTCTGCGCGCGAATGTTCTCGGCCTCGACCTTGGAAACTCTGGGAAATTCTTGTAGGAATATGGATCGACGGAAGACTTTCTTTCCCGCGCCTCTTTTGCGCACGGATATGGTACTTTCAATTTTGAATAAGCATAGGATCGAGAAAAAAAACTGCAACTGTCTAGGTGCACATTTCCCTCTTGCTGACCGGCGCCATATAAGCAAGCTCCCTTCTCCTTCCTCCCCGCGCTTCTCACTTCACCTCTTTTCACGCGCATGCTTTCTTGCTCCCTCCTCCTGTAACTGCTTTTCCCTCCCCTTCTTCGCGCGCGCCCTTTTTCTCCTTCTTGATCATCTGAATCTTGGACCCGTTTCGTGCTATCCTTCGCGCTCCTCTTTTTCCCGCTCTAAGATCCATGCTCGAAAACCCAAGTGATATTTTCTCCCCATCCAGCCAAGGAGAAGCATCGTGTAAGTTCTTACTGCACAACGATTCTGATTGGCTGAGGTCGAGTTAGGAGGGATCAACATGGCTTTCAATGGGCGGTCGCTCCAAAACTCCCCTATGCCCTCCTCTGCCTTACCCTCCACCCTTCTCCGCATCTCTCTCCCTTCTCGTAACTATGAATTCCGTCGGCGCCCCCGCAAAACTCTTTCTCAACTCATCGGCCAGCTTCTGGGAAGTAGTGGCTAGGTGATGTGTACGATGCGAGTCGGAGAGTCCAGACGAGCCGACTGTAGACTGGCTGGCGGTGCGCTAGGTCACCACGACAGACTGTGGGATCCAGGCAAGCCACGTCGAGACTAAGTTGGCGGGGTGACGATCGCAGTGGTGGAGGATGACGCGCGACGACCGGGATCGTCGGTGACGGAGATGTGGACAGGTGATCTGAGTTGAGTGGATGACTGGCTCGGGGCCATGTTGGAATTTAATGGTGAATGCGCCCTCTTGGTTATGAATCTCTTCTTTGGTGTGACCTTGCGGCGGTAAAGCAGGACCTTCTTTTTTCTCTCTCCATTTCAGTGTAACTCTTCCCTCTGATCTTGATATCCCCGTCTGTTTCTGTCGCAGTTCTCCTTCTCCTTCTTCCTTGTCTGGATGGTTCTATGTAATAAGTCAAAAGTTGGCGTATGATGGAATGAATGTGATGACTGCGTCGGAATGGTTTTCTCCGGAATTCTTCCATTAGTTTCCTGGGTAGTCCCCCGAACTAGTGGGTTTTGTCTTATGAACGGTGGATGCGCGTGTATCGACCACTAAGGGTTCTTCCCTTAACGCCACCCTGTTGGGAAATTGCATGGTTGTCATTTTCACAGCTTCCACAGTGAATGTCCGCATGGGAGAAGAGAGTGAAAGGGTACGAAACTTATCTTGATTAGAGCGAGTCGATGGCAGGGCAATGTTGTTGGGATTTGGAAATGCAGGAATGCTTTGAGTTGTGATTGACGAAGGAAGATCGCGAGTATGTATGCGACGCACAATCTAAAACCGCGTCTCGCCACACATAAGTTTTCCTTTCTCTTTCTCCGCCCCCTCTGTTTCTCCTGTCTAGCCTTTCTGATTGGATTGCTAGGATTGAACGCACGTGATGAATGGTTAAATTATTTATGGAAATTCTGGTTGTTTGCCATGTGGACTAACGGGCTCAACCCGACTAGGTGATAGCCTCCCGTATCCCCTCTTCGTCCCTTCCCGTATAACGAGGATAGGACGCGTATTTGTGAGTGGGACATACGAGAAGTCGTCGCAAAGATCGGTGGGCAGTATTATTTTCCTCCTGAGAATCGATGTTCAGGGTTCGTAGGCGTTGGGTTTGTCATTGTGGATACGCGCTTTCCACCGTACTTGTTGTTGCTACCCTTCAACGAGTTGATCGTCATCTTGTGGCCGGCAATGGCACCCCATTGGCCTAACACCTTGTGTAGTGATTGCCAACGTTTCGATCACTACCAGTCGAAGGGGTTCCATTACCGAACACGGAACGACGACGAGCATAAGGAAAGGGCCACGCGATTGAGACCTTCCACGTCAGACTCAGAACTGTGTAATGTGCGGCATCGGGAGATAGTGCGAAAACGGAATACTAAACACGTGCCCGCTCCCTTCCACTCCAAACGACGCGCCGTAGCCCGGTGCAAAGTCCGACAATACTTTTTGGATTGAATACAAAACTTCCCCGCGTCGCGAAGTCTTCGCGCGCCGAAACCCGCCAGATTGCTCACTTCGTCAGACCAACATGGGGATTTCGGTTCTCTCTGTGTCCCCACACTCAATTTTCCAAAAATCCTTGACACACCTCATCTTGTTGTTTTTCGGGGCCTCCTTTCCGCACCCTTAGCACTCCGAACGGAAAGCAGCGCAGGGCGTGAGGTTGGTATCGGAACCGACACGTGTCGGTTCTGACGATAGTGAGACGAGCTTGCGAGAGGGAGATCAACTAAACAACCCAATTGCCTCAGTCCTCCTGTCACTCGGCAAAGATCTGCCGAGGCCCGAATAGAAATGCCCATGGCTGATGCCAATGGGGCGCCTCCCCGGGTGATGGTAAGCATTCCCGCTACCTTCCCTTCTATCCTAACTATACTCATCCAGAAGCATGGCTTGAAGCCGTGCAAATACAGGGATATAGCGCTGAGGATCTTCCCCGCGTCATTACCCTGTTGCTCCGAAACACTGCACATGATTGGTTTAGAAGGCACCAATGGGTAGACTGAGATACTTTCAAGAGAGCGTTCCTAGTGCGATTTAACGCGGTCAGTGAAGACGCTGTCTGGTTCGTCCTGAAAACCCGTCCGCAGGAACCAGGGGAATCGCTGCCCGATTTCGTGGATCGTTTTCAGACCGTCTTGGACAAATCGGGACGGGAAGAGAACGCGGCCCGGGATTTGTTTATCGATCATCTCCGCAATCCCGTGTTAAAGGCGAAACTGCAGAAAAAGGTCCCTCCCAAGACAAACCAGTTGTCAGTTATCATCGCCAACGCCCTCGAGCTGGATCTGTTGGACACGCGTAAGTATATAAGTCAGGGAGAAGAAGATATTTCGGATACGATCCAAGACGTGGCGGCCAAGAGACGATCCTGGCTCAGAGCAGTAGGACAATTTTACCCTCGTCCCGATCATGATTACCAAGACGGCCGCGTCCCAGATCCTTCCCCGTATCACTCCCTACCCCTCTCGAAACTGCCTCTCCCTCCGAAGGTAGTACCTGTGAACACGGTCATGGCCCAAAAAGCGGCATCAGTTCCCATCACCAATCTGCACCTAGCGCAGATGATCCATACCGCTACGACTAAACAGTCCGAGTGGATGAATAACCTGTTGCAGATGCAAACTTCCCAGATGGATCGGCTAGAACAAATCATGACAAAACTAATAAAGGCTAATTCCATTCCTTCTCGCCCCGTTCCCCCTCAGTACCCTTTGCTTACAGGTCCTCCCGCGGGAGGACCAGCCCATCCTGCCGCTCCCCTTCAGGTGGCTAACCCAGCGGGGAGGATTGAATGTTACAACTTCAAACAGCCGGGGCACTTCGCACGAGAATGCCCCCATCCGAAACTTAATCAGCCGCCTCCTGCGGCCACGCCCGTAGCCTTAAACCAAGGTCGGGTGGCCGCAGTATTAGAACATGCAAGGAAAGTTTCCCCCTTCATCGTCGATCAATCCTCCTCGGCCAATCCAGGCGCATCCACGTCAGGATCCTCTTCCGAGGCTGTAGACATCGTCGATCCAACCGAGTACCTCCAGCTGACTGGACTGATCGGAGCAATCCGACCCGCCAACGAAGAACTCGATTGGGTCAAACGTACATCGAAACCAGGACCCCAGTTTCAAACAGGAGAAATCGATCTCCTACAGACACTCAAACAGTTAGATATTCGAGTGTCGATCCCTGTAGGACACCTGTTGACTATATCTGAAGCTGCAAACGACAAACTTTTGCAGCAATGCCAAAAGAATCAGAAGCGCTTTACCTATCAGCGCGTTCAGCGTATGCCGAAGAAAAAGCAAGAAGATGAGAGTGAGGCAAGTCCTTCTCCGACGGTCGAATTGAATGCACCAGAAACGGCAAGAATCACCTCCATCTCTTACGCAGAGAAATATCACTTTGTGCATGTACGATCGGTCCTATGGAAAAGTGCGGAATGTAATTGCGAAGTCTGGGGTAAACCGTTTGATGCGCTGATTGACTCTGGATCTTCAGCCGTAGCTATCTCTCTAAACACCGTTCGAAAGACCGGATGACTGAATTCCATCCTTCCTCTACCAGGGAAGGATAACTATGTCTCGGTCGATGAAGAGGCCATTAACATCATAGGAATCATCAAAAACGTTGCGATCAAGGTGGGCCGAGTGCATGTGTTGGTTAATGCGTTGGTTATTGATGTGCATTCTTATTCGATAATGATAGGACTGCCCTGGGCGATGGTAGTAGGCGCTCGGATCCATTTTGATTCCAAACAACTCGTTCTCACCCATACGGGCGGGAAACCTCAAACACTTCCCCTTCAAATTTCTACTCGATCACCAAGAAGATATCCCAATATCAACTGGATAGGAATGATCCAAAATCTGGAGAAGTCTTTCTCGAACCCTGATAAGGAACAGCCCCCTGCGTGGGAAGACGAATTCAATGAACATGATTACGAGGAAAAATTGAGCGCTATGCCTAATAAGGAAGAATGAAAGCAATTAGTCGAGATGTTCGATTGCGAGGCAAGAAAAGAATTTCGAATGATCCCCACAATGACTCGAACATTCGATCTAGGCTCGGAAAAGTGCGCGCCCAGCCGCTCTCTACCCACAGAAAGACAAACTCCTCCTGCGATATTCTCGGGAGAGCCGATCTTGCAAATTTCCGATACGGCTGACAGTTTGGAACCCCCTCGCACGTTATACGAGAGCACGCTTTCACTCCAGGCTAGGTATCAGCAAATGAATCACTACATGGATCTCTCTGTCTCTCCCCCTCGATCACTACTCACGCAAGGAGCCATGATCGCTTTGATCAAGGAAGAAGCAGAGGCTCCGATAACAGACGTTCTGGATCTCACGCAGGAAATGACGGAATTAACAAGAGTAGAGATAGCTAAAAATGTCGATGATTTCGAAACCGACGCTGAAGTTAAAGAGACCGAGATGATCAGTCCGACTGAATCCCAAATGATTGCTACTGTCTTCTCGGTCCGAACCAGTAGTTCAATGTTTTCTAGTGTGCACGACAGGCGATCATGAAGGATGGATTGGATTGAAACGCCCCTAAACATCGCGCATAATGCAGTGATCATCATCCCGAGTCATGTCCCCAGAGATATCCCAGATTCCCTGATTGATGTGTTGCATGGCTATGTTGAAGTATTGAGTATGGATGACAGTGATATTGGGTTATCTACTGTAATCAAGCATGCGATCCTTACGGGGGATCATCCGCCAATTAGTTGCGCTCCTTATCGGTATTCACTGGCGCAAAGAGCAGCCGCGTTTAAAGGATTAAGGAGTTCGAAGCTAATGGTGGGATCGAACCCGCTATCGGACCATGGTCGTTTCCAGTAGTGATTATGCCGAAAAAAGCAGGAGGAATTCACATCGGCATCCATTACCGAAAGCTCAACGATATCACGATCAAGGACGTGTACCCCCTTCCCCGGATTGATGAATTGTTGGATGCTATTGGTAGTGCTCGATTCTTTAGTAAATTTGATATTCGACATGGATTCCACCATCTTCTGGTTCGAATAGAAGATCGCCCGAAGACGACGTTCATTCTTTTTGAAGGAACTTGGCAATGGGTCAGATGCCCGATGGGGATTTGCAACGCCCTAGCCACGTTTCAACGTGCGATGAATATGGCTTTCCAAGACTTCGCGCGAAAAACGCAGCTGGCGCAGAGCATAATCAACTACTGTGTGATTGTGTATATGGATGATATTCTTATCTTTTCTACTTCCTATGAGGGACACGTGCAACACATTGAGTGGACACTGCACGCACTGAAGGACGCAGGATTCAAAGTCGCGGTTGAGAAGTGCTAGTTTTTCCTCACAGAGATCTCCTTCCTCGGCCACGTCGTCACGAATCAAGGGTTACAACCAGAGCCCCAGAAAGTGACAGTTGTAAAAGACACGCCGGTGCCGACGTCCATAACGCAAGTTCGCGTCTTTTTGGGTTTGGCATCGTACTATCGAAGGTTCATCAAGGGGTTTGCAGCGATCGCGGGACCACTCACAAATCTGCTAAAGAATGATCAACCGTTGATTTGGACCCCGCAATGCGAACGGCCTTTTGGAGAACTCAAGGCGACCCTGGTTTCGGCCCCGGTCGTCATAAGGCCGGACCCGGAAAAACCCTTTGTTCTCATCACTGATTGGCAACCGGAAGCGGTTTCAGCGATCTTGGCCCAGGTGGGACCCGACGGTCTCAAACACGTGGTGGAATACGCGTCCAAGACGGTGTCGTCTTGTAAGCGCAACTACATGGCCCCGACGGGGGAGTGGTATGCAGCCTTTTGGGGGATCAGTCATTTTCGAGCGTACTTGTATGGCCAAAGATTTATGTTGGTAACCGACCACAAACCGCTGTTGGCGCTTAAGAAGTCCAAGGATTACTCAGGCACGATCGGGCGATGGGCCACCATACTGTAGAGCATGGACTTTGACATCCGACATCGAAAACACGAGAAACACGGCAACGCAGACGGACTGACAAGACTTCACCGTCCTGACAAGGTGCCAAGGAGTGAGGAAGTGACCCCCTGGCGCGACCCGGAACTGGTGAACGAGCCTCGATACGGACAAGTGGGGATTCTACCGAAGGGCGAAGTGGACACGTGTACCCGACCCTCCCCTTCCCCTTCCGATTCTCGTCTCTCGGAACGATGGAAACTCCCCCTGACTCAGTCTCCCCCACCTCTTCTGATCCCCTCGCCCATTCGGATTTTCTCGCCACTCTCCCGGACAAATTTTGTTATTTTTGCACGTATATTTCCCGAGTTTACGGAGTAAACTGTTACCCCTTCGAATCTGGATTTGCCGATTGGGTGAATTGTGCCACATGTGTCAACCGTGCGCACGTTGCGTGCATTCGATACTGAACAAGTAGTAAGGAATGGAAATGCCCCCTGTGTAGGACGGACAAACTTCCTACTGAGGTTCGATTCGAGGCTGCCCGAACAGACGGCCTTGAATACGACGAGAAATACCGACGAGCGGAGGTATGGACAGATAAAATCTTAATATTAGCTAAATTAGCAGGCCTACCCTTGGACCATCTCACTAAGCATGACAGACGTCGGGCTACCGAAAGATCCCGAGATTATCGATGGATCAACGGACATTTGCAAAAACTCAAGACGGACGGATCAGGGCTATGGTTGACGGTTCCCCACCCTTTTCAGAGATATGACTAGACTAGGTCCGCGTACGAAGAACAGGCCGCTCATTTCGCGATACGTGTCACCGAGGCAACTATCGACCAAAATCGATGGTTCTGGTCTAATATCCGTGACGATGTGAAGCACGTGGTCGCTAACTGTCTAGTCTGTACTGTAGACCGCGCGCCCCTCAGTCGGCCAAATACGATAGTCCCAACAGAGGTAGAACGGCCGTTTCCGCGGGGCAGTATAGATACAACTAATATAGACGTGCCACCTGGCCCCAACCACTGCGAATACTCCATTCTCTTGGTGTTGATCGATCATTTCTCAAAATACATCGAAGTCTATCCGTGTAGAACTCGAAAGGCCTCAGAGATAGCCACATATATCGATCGATTCCTCAATACCCACCTAGATACAGAGGAGATTCTAACCGACGATGGATCGGAATTTAAGGGTGAGGTAGAGGAATTACTAATGCGTCGTGACGTTACGCTCCGACACACTGCTCCCCATGTTTCTCAATCGAACGGGCTGGCAGAGAATACGAATCGCATGATTAAGACCGCCCTCTGTAAGAACTTAGCGGCCCGCGACATGCGTCCGTGGCCCGAGATTGTCCATCAAATCGTCGGAATCCACCGAGCCACCCCTCATGAGTCCACAGGGTTCACCCCCTTCCAGCTTCGAACTAATAGCCTCCCATGTGTCGACAATCGGAGTACCACAGAAATTACCGACAAAGGGGGACGGGACACGCGTGCAGCCCTTAAGGCCAAAGCCAAGAGATATGCGGATTTGATGGAAAGGGTTGTTTCTAAGCTGTCCCGGAAAAGACAGAAAATGACCGAGCTGGCCCACGGTAGGCAGGTCCGTAGCTAGGAGGCCCGGAACGGGAATGCCGGCCCCCAACACCAATATAAGTTAGGGGATCTGGTGCAGGTACGCAAATGTGCACGCGACCGCAAACTCGCTCCCAAGTTTTCTGGCTGTTTCCGCGTCGTAGAGCTCGGCCCCAACGGAGCTTACACGGTGTGCATCGCACCCGAAGCTAGCGCCAACCATAGCTCCCTCCCCATTGTCCGCCACACTTCCTACCTTCGTCCTCTCCCTCCTTCTGAGAACCTTAATCCATCTCTTTCTTCTTCCTCCGACGCGACCGAAGAACTCGCGTCCTCTCCTTCATCCACATCTACCTCCCCCTCACCTTCGCCATGAGCTTTATCATTGAGCCAGCCATCCCTGCTCAGCTTCTTCAACCTTGAACCCTGTTGCAATTTTGCCAGGTCGCGCATCCCCGTCTTAGTCTCGATCTTATTCGATTTGCGCAACTCTTCGGCGACGGAGCTTGGTGTGCCGCCGTAGAGATCACCATATCAACCGATCGACGTTCAGTAGTCGTCTTGGCGGAAGCTTTGGGAGTTCGGCGCTTTTCGCGGCCGACTCAGAGCGACGTGACGGTGGTGGTACTTTTAAGTGGCGATTTGTGCACTATCGGCGTACAGCGGCGCGACGCAGTGGTGACCGACCTTTACAGGTGGGGACAAGAGTTGGCAGCTAATTGGCGGCAGCGATTGGCCTAGCCGGGGCGACAAGTAGTGGGGACCGATTGTATCGACACCTTCTCCCTCCGGACCAGCTCTACTGACCGCCCCTCTCGCCCTCTCCCCCATCTTCATCCCTACCCCGCGCACCAATGAATCGCTTTTCCACCTTCTCTTTCCCCTCCGACCTCCTGATCATCTGACCATCCTGGGCGAACCCCCTCCTCACTCTAGAAATCCATCCCTCCTCTACCCTCCCATTCAGTTCTGCCTACGTTCGCAAGTGGACTGAGTTCGCAACGGTCAGTGTGTGTATGCTCACGGTGAGGTGCCACTGGTCACGCTACTACAACAATTGGGAATTGGAGCACTCTCACGAGATCTCGGTGGTACTAGCTCAGCTGTGGCCGAACGAGTCTGCTACCGACGGAACGTTGGTGGGATTGTTGTGTGGAGAGATCGCCAAGGGAGGACGAGCCATGGTCGCCTACGAACTCCTTGCCTTTTTGTCGCAGCTCGTCGACGATTTACCGATGGACATCATCTCCTACAATCCAAGTGATCCGAAGCAGGCGGGGCCTGAAACGCTAGAAAAAAAGTTGACGCCAACCGTAATCTGGGCAAACTGTACGGAAGATTACGGGCAGTACCTGAGCAACCACTATCCGAAGGCCTGGTGTTATTTGGACCTGGACGAGCTCGCACCCGACAATTCCGACTTCGACGAATTTTGGCAAGCACATCGAGAGAACGGAGAGTTGCCATCAGACGACGATCCAGGTCGCATAGCCATCGCCAAACTTTCGGGGGAAGAAGAGCCAGAAGCCCAGTCGATTTCCAAGGAGGAAGGAGAGGCATAAGCGCCTGAACCCCGGGAAGCTTCGCAGGCACCGCCACTCGCTCAAGGAGGATCAGTCCTGAATCCCGCTGTCCCCTAAGAACGCTGTTAGCCGGCACGATGGCGTGCCAGCCTCTCGAAGGCGCCGCCGCCCTCGCTCACCTTCTCCGGCCGCTTCCGCCCCCTCCGTGCTTCATCCCCGTCCTCCTCCCGGCCCGAACGTACCGTCCTCGTCCCGTCTTCCGCCGCCCCCTTGACTTCCTCTGCTTCCAACCTCTCCCCCACCTCGAATTCCCTCTGGACT
Source organism: Chara braunii (assembly GCA_003427395.1). Classification (NCBI taxonomy): domain Eukaryota; kingdom Viridiplantae; phylum Streptophyta; class Charophyceae; order Charales; family Characeae; genus Chara; species Chara braunii. Next base: position 294,768 of record BFEA01000303.1, on the reverse strand, counting down.
ATCGCGTTTTTGCGAGCGGCTTCTTCTGCCATCACTTCGCCTCTCGCCTCCTTTGCACGGTCTTCCCCCATCAATCCCCCTACTTCCCTCTCAATATCCTTCTCTTTAGTGTCGCCTGGACGCGGTCCAACCATATGGAGTTGTACTGCGTCATTTCCGACACCTTTCTTGCTACGGAGGACTACGAGTCCCTAAGAGACAACGTCCACCGAACTATTCCCTCCCTATACCCCGATTACCTCCTTTCCCTGTCTCGACCCAATCATCGTTTCCCCCGCGCACATCGGATTGCACATTTTGTCGATCTCGGTGATGAAGCGGAGGATTATTTCCCTCCGCTCCCGCCTGAATGGCCCCGACCCCTCCATCGTCCCCTCCTTGTTGACTATTGTCGGGCGGATTTTCCGTAGCAAGGCAAGGGTGCAGAGCACACGGAGAATCCGCAGACGATGATGGCGTCACCTGGACGACCTTCGGCGGTTCCAGCAGCTTGAGCCAGCAGACTCGCGAAGAAATTGGAATTGAAGTTGGCGTCAACATAAACTCTGGCTCGGTTACCTGCTTGATACGAAGCATACTCCCTCCGGATACGCTTGGTTCCTCATGCATCCTCTCATCCCCCTCTTTCCTTCTTCGCCAAGACATGCAATCAGGAGATCGCATAATTTTGGAACCCCCTGCGCGTCACATATGTGATGTACTAGCTTCCGGACCCCTTCCTTTTTCCGTGTTTT
>BFEA01000303.1:282075-293854 GCA_003427395.1 Chara braunii | reverse complement strand
TGCCCGATTAAAGGTACCTTGCGAAAATCTATCAAGTTTCCTTTCTTTTCCTTGTTGTTGTTTTGAAAATACATGGAAATTTCACGCGCCTTAACGAGCGCGCTTGGAATTTGGCTCGGCAGTTAGAAATCCCGGAATTATCGGAATGTCGCGCGATCTTCCATGCGCGAATGTTCTCAGCCTCGACCTTGGAAACTCTGGGAAATTCTTGAAGGAATATGGATCGACGGAAGACTTTTTTTCCCGGGCCTGTTTTGCGTGCGGATATGGTACTTTCAATTTTGAATTAGCATAGGATCGGAAAAAGACTGCAGCAACTGTCTCGGTGCCCATTTCCCTCTTGCTGACCGACGCCATGTAAGCAAGCTCCCTTCTCCTTCCTCCCCACGCTTCTCCCATCACCTCTTTTCGCGCATATACTGTCTCGCTCCCTCCTCATGTAATTGTTTTTCCCTCCCCTTCTCCGCACGCGTCTTTTTTCTCCTTCTTGATCATCTGAAATCTTGGACCCGTTTCGTGCTATCCTTCGCGCTCCTCTTCTTCCCGCTCTAAGATCCGCGCTCGAAAACCCAGTTGATCCTTTCTCCCCATCCAGCTAAGGAGAAACGTCGTGTAAGTTCTTACTGCACGACGATTCTGATTGGTTGAGGTCGAGTTAGGAGGGATCAACATGGCTTTCGATGGGCGGTCGCTCCAAAACTCCCCTATGCCCTCCTCTGCCTTACCCTCCGCCCTTCTCCACATCTCTCTCCCTTCTCGCAACTATAAATTATGTCGGCACCCCCGCAAAACTCTCTCTCAACTCATCGGCCAGCTTTTGGGAAGTTGTGGCTAGGTGATGTGTACGATGCGAGTCGGAAAGTCTTGACGAGCCAACTATAGACTGGCTGGCGGTGCGCTAGGTCGCCACGACGGACTGTGGGATCCAGGTAAGCCACGTCGAGACTAAGTCGGCGGGGTGACGATCGTAGTGGTGGAGGATAACACGCGACGGCCGGGATCGTCGGTGATGGAGATGTGGACAGGTGATGTGAGTTGAGTGGATGACTGGTCCGGGGTCGTGTTGGAATTTAATGGCGAATGCGCCCTCTTGGTTACGAATCTCTTCTTTGGTGTGACCTTGCGGCGGTAAAGCCGAACCTTCTTTTTCTCTCTCCATTTCAGTGTAACCCTTCCCTCTGATCTTGATATCCCCGCCTGTTTCTGTCGCAGTTCTCCTTCTCCTTCTTCCTTGTATGGATGGTTCTATGTAATAAGTCAAAAGTTGGCGTATGATGGAATGAATGTAATGACTGCGTCAGAGTGGTTTTCTCCGGAATTCTTCCATTAGTTTCCTGGGTACTCCCCCGAACTAGTGGGTTCTGTCTTGTGAACGGTGGATGCGTGTGTATCGACCGCTAAGGGTTCTTCCCTCAACGCCACCCCGTTGGGAAATTGCATGGTTGTCATTTTCGCACCTTCCACAGTGAATGTCTGCATGGGAGAAGAGAGTGAACGGGTACGAAACTCGTCTTGATGAGGGCGGGTCGATGGCAGGGGTAATGTTGTTGGGATTTAAAATTGCAGGAATGCTTTGAGTTGTGATTGACGAAGGAATATTGCGAGTACGTATGCGACGCACAATCTAAGACCGCGTCTCGCCACACATGAGTTTTCCTTTCTCTTTCTCCGCCCCCTCTGTTTCTCCTGTCTGGCCTTTCTGATTGGATTGCTAGGATAGAATGCACATGACGAATGGTTAAATTATTTCTAGTTGTTTGCCATGTGGACGAACGGGCTCAACCCGACTAGGCAACAGCCTCCCGTATCCCCTCTTCGTCCCTTCCCGTATAACGAGGACAAGACGCGTATCTGTGAGTGGGACATACGAGAAGTCGTCGCAAAGATCGGTGGGCAGTATTATTTCCCTCTTGAGAATCGGTGTTCTGGGTTCGTAGGCGCTGGGTTTGTTATTGTGGATACGCATTTTCCGTCGTACTCGCTGCTGCCACCCTTCAACGAGTTGATCGTCATTCCGTGGGCGGCAGTGGCACCCCATTGGCCTAACACCTTGTGCAGTGATTGCCAACGTTTCGATCACTACCAGTCGAAGGGGTTCCATTACCGAACACGGAACGAGGACGAGCATAAGGAAAGGGCCATGCGATTGAGACCTTCCACGTCAGACTCAGAACTGTGTAATGTGCGGCGTCGGGAGACAGTGCAAAAACGGGATACTAAACACGTGCCCGCTCCCTTCCACTCCAAACGACGAGTCGTGGCCCGGTGGGAAGTCCGACAGTACTTTTTGGATTGAATTCAAAACTTCCCCGCATCGCAAAGTCCTCGCGCGCCGAATCCTGCCAGGTTGCTCACTTCGTTGGACCAACACGGGGGATTTCAGTTCTGTCTGTGTCCCCACACTCAATTTAAATTTCCAAAAATCCTTGGCACACCCCATCTTGCTGTTTTTCGGGGCTTCCTTTCCGCACCCTTAGCACTCCGAATGGAAAGCAGCGCAGGGCGTGAGGTTGCGCGTCACATCGGGCGCAGGTAGTTGACCCGTTGCTACAGGAGATAACTTAGACCCGGCTTGTGGTGGGTGCTGAAGGGCAGTTCTCTTCTGAGCACCGTTCTTCGTCTGTTGTTGGGGCTGGAGGTCCTTCACTTGGCCTGAAGGCAGCTGGCCTAATGCCACAGGGGTTAAGAGTCTCCCGGCATGTGGTGACTGGTGATGGCTAGTTGTCTTCAGAGCTCTGTTCTTCGTCCTTCGATGGGGCTCGGGGGCCTTCAATGGGCCTGATGTTGTTAGCAGTTGACGGTGGAATGTTGTCCCCTGATCCCCTTGACCTTGTGCCCTGATCCCCGGTCCAGTTTCTGCGATTTCAGTAATTGTTATGGCCCCTATGCCTGTTGTCACCCTCTGAACCCCTTGCCCTTGCATCCTGATCTCTGTTATGGCCCCTGTGTCTGTTGCTGTTTTCCCCCTGTGAACCCCTTGCCCTTGTACATTCACCTGATCCGGCCCCTGTATCTCTAGCTGAGCAGGGGTTATAGGGGTTAACTGCCCCTTAGCCTGTGGAACATGCTGATGGCCAGTTCTGGTGTGAGGGTCAGTCTTCCCCTGCTGGTAAGGTCGTTCGGCCTGTTGATGGCCCTCTGCGGTTAGCAGCCCCACAGCCTGTGGAACATGCTGTTGGCCAGATCCATTTTTCATTCTTGTTCGGTTCACTTTTTCAGGGGACCAGGCCGCCGCGGGGTGGGGATGAGCTGCTTGGTCCAGTCCTTCAACAGGCTGGACCTGTTTGGGTCTATAAACTTGGCGGGTCGTTAGCAGGCTCGGGTCATCGCGGGGTTGGTAGGCAGGCAGGGTCGGCTCTGCCCCAGCGCTTTTACCCTTGTTTCCTTTAGCCTGCCCTCTCCTGGTTCCTTCCGGTCTGATTGGCCTGCTAGCTTCGCTCCCCTTCCCCTGGCCACATGTTTCCCATTCTGTCCAGTTTCTTGCTGATCCTGGTGGGCTCTTCGTTTGCCCTTCGGTTCATGGCCATCGTTAGTCACTACCTTGGCCCCGGAAGGAAAGGCTGTAGGCTGGCCCTTCCCCTGCCATAGCCATATCCCAGGGCGCCCATCTGCATAAGCTCTGAAGACCCAGTCTTCCAGCTCTTTCTCTTCCGGGTACCACCTCTCCTCGTCCGTGGGGGATCACGAGCCCTTTAATCTTCTTCTTGTGGTTGGACTGACAGTCCACATCAGTATAGAGGTGTCCTCGTGTCTTGCAAGCATAGCACCATGGGTCTTGGGTGTGGCTGACCGGGACTGAGAATTCCTTACCCCTGTGTGAGTATCTCCATTCTTCATTGAGTGGGAAGGGGTAGGAAGAATCCCAGTCCACCGCCACCAAGAGGGAGTCGTCCCGTTTGCTGAGAAATTATACTCAAGTGATCTGCGGTTGTTCGATGCCAGAACGACGCTGGCCGGGGCTGGGGTGTTGCCCTGTAACCTGCTGATGCAGGAGCGTGAGGCCTGGTAGAAAGATCTGGGGATGCTTTGGGGTGGGCATTCCACGGGACAACCAAGGGTTGCTGCTGGGACGACGCTGGCCAGAGCTGGGGTGAATTGTGTTGCCCTGTAACCCAGCAGGATGTGGGGGTGTGAGGCCTGGAAGATTTCGGCAGGGAGCAAGACAGCGGTGAAGAACTTGGAGGGGTTGTCAGGGGTCTCGAGGGTTTTGGAGTATTTGTAGGACCTCTGTGGTCCATTCCCATGCTTTTTCTGAATCGTGCATATGTTTTTGTTTCTCAAAAGAGAGGTGAGTGGGAGAAGTAGATGGCGGGATATCGAGCGTCCTACTAGTGAGGGGGGCGAGCTTGTAGGATGGAAATAGGGTACAGCAGCAGCGGAGATGGTGGCTCTGCTGTAGTAAGTCTTGCCGGAGGGAAGTAAAGAGGATTGAGGGGGGGCTTCTGTGTCGTTTTCTGAATTTTGCCTAATTCTGAATTTCATCATAGTAATTGAGTACCCTAGCAATAGGTTAGCAAGTTATCCATGTTTTCCTAAATTTTTCAGAACCTTTTTCATAGTTGTCAGATTGTTCTTGAAAAAAAATAAAAAAAAGGCGAGACTCTCGAAATACCCTCCTTCGCTGCACTTAGGGCCTCGCCACACCACTCTTGGAACCCGGTTTTCAAAAGTTGGAGCCGTTGCTACACAGCCACTTGAGAGTTGTGGCCCGAAAACTCTTTCGAGAGTTGTCAGAACCTCGTTTCGAGAAGAGCTCTCGAAACTCCTAAACGCCCAGCCTGAAGCACCGCTCTTTTCAAGCGTCCTTCCGAGGGCACTCGGAGGACTCTTGATTTTCGAGAGCTGTCAGGCCGTTATCCTGAGGCCATTCGGAAAAAACAAAGTTGTACGACTGTCGTTTTGCATTCTTTGTCCAACACCATCGCCCTTTCGAGAGTGCTGTGTGGCGAGGGGCCCGAAACTCTCGAAAACCCAACTCTTGAGAACGTCTGACAGCTCTTGAAAAATTTCCCCATTAGGGCCTCGCCACACCACTCTCGAATCTCGAAAATATTCCAGAGCTGTCAGGATTTTTCGAGAGGCCGGTTTTCGAGAGAAAATGGCCTTTCGCCACATAGCACACTAAACCGGCCTCTCGAAATGGACGAACTCGAGAGTGGTGTGGCGAACCCAGACAAAACGGTGGCAACAGATGGTTGTCGGTCGAGGCGCACTCTCCAGTTTGGGGCCGAAATCGGAGGAGCCTTGGACCACTCCTCAAATCCTGTGCTTTGCAGGCGGGGCGATCCACAAAGTTCGAGAACACTCCCGAGAACCGCATTCTGACCGCTCTCCAAATTATTTCTGACTGCGATTTTCGGGAGTTGGTGTGGCGATGCCACTTCTCTCCAAATCGCTGTTCTGGAGATAGGTGTGGGCCTCGCCACACCACTCTTGAAACCCGGTTTTCAAGAGTTGGAGCCGTTGCCACACAGCCACTTGAGAGTTGTGGCCCGAAAACTCTTTCGAGAGTTGTCAGAACCTCGTTTTGAGAGTAGCTCTCGAAACTCCTAAACGCCCAGCCTGCAGCACCGGTCTTTTCAAGCGTCCTCCCGAGGGCACTCGAAGGACTCTCGATTTTCGAGAGCTGTCAGGCCGTTATCCTGAGACCATTCGGCAAAAACAAAGCTGTACGACTGTCGTTTTGCATTCTTTGTCCAACACCATCGCCCTTTCGAGAGTGCTGTGTGGCGAAGGCGCCTCAACTCTCGAAAACCCAACTCACGAAAAAGTCTGACAGCTCTTGAAAAATTTCCCCGTTTCGAGAGTGGTGAGGCGAGGCCCTTACTCTATAAACTGTTACACTTGATGAACTCTCCAAACCCTGCGCGTCGTCCCACTCGACAGAAGAGCTGCACCATTTTCTACGGACAAAGTCTGGCCGCCGGGAAGTCCACTCTCAAAAAACGAGCCGGTCTGCGGGCAACTCCCGAGGACAACTCTTTCCAGAGTCTAGAGTAGTGCAGCGAGGCCCCAAAACCTCAAATCGGCCTTTCCCAAATCCGCATATTTTGCGGATTTGGGGTAGCCGTGTGAGTATGCCCTCAGTCAGTACGCCCATGAACTCTTGAAATATAGGGCCTCGCTGCACTACTCTCCAAATGTGCAAAATGAGAATGAATCTTCCGCTAGAACAGGGAAACATACATTGCCATCGTTTTTTTTGTCTTTTGTGCATGTGGAGAGTAGTGCAGCAAGGCCCATAGACCCAGGTTCGAGTCCGGCAATGTAATCAGATGAAAAGAGCAAAATAAGAAAGAAAAGAATGTATCGCCATCCAATTCGGATTTTGAAGGCCATTCACACTCCGCAAACCTTTCCTCCACTTCCTAGTCTTCTTCCTTCTACTACTGGATTTCCGTCAACTTCCCTCCGCATCCTCTACTCCCACCTTTCCCCCTATTGTACTTCCTCTTTTCCTCCTTCTGCCACCTCTCTCTCTCTCTCTCTCTCTCTCTCTCTCTCTCTCTCTCTCTCTCTCTCTCTCTGTGTGTGTGTGTGTGTGTGTGTGTGTGTGCCCAGTGTTTGTGTGTGTGTGTGTGCCACACGCACGTGTGAGAGGGAGAAAGAATATAGTGGGCAGGGCATTCACGTCCTCAGACACGCAAACGCACACACACATGTCCATGGCTGAGTGGGTGTGTAGAGTGGGTTTTATGACTGTGTCAGATTAGTTTCTGAGACGTACTGCCATTCTTGTCAAGGGTTTGGACCGGCAGTCTGCTAGGATTGCAAGGTTGGTGTGAGTAAAGTAGACCACTTTTCTCAGGGGTGTCGCTAACTCTGGGCGATGTGGTGAGTCCTTATCCATCAGTCAAATGAATCCTGGGCAGACTGTCGGGGGTTCAACCTCCTGATGAGTAGGGTAAAAGTCCCACGAAACAGTCTGGCAAACAGTCAGGCACAGTCATGCTTTTTTTGAGTGTATAGCGAATATGACAGCACACAGACATTTGCATGCCCGGTACCAGTAGGGGGACTTGCTAAATTTGCAAGGGTATGTGGAGAAGTTGCACATGGCCGGTTTGGGGCATATACAAAAGATGCAGGGCCCAATCAGGGAGTGGGGTTACCGTGCAGGGTGTCAGGGGCATCTCACAAAGTTTCAGGGGCATTTTGTGATACCTGTGTTCTAGAGGTACCTAAAGAAATATGCCAAACTTTCAGGGGACCATAACAATTTTCGTTTTTGTTTTATTTTAGAATGTTTAGGTCCACAAATATAGATGGGCGCTTGCTGCACAATCTGTCTAGATGTGACGGTGAAAGAAGTAAACGGACATGTCACACAGTGAGTTTGGGCGATGTGAGTTTAGGCGCTTAAAGGGTTTCAAAGCGACAGCACACAGCAAAAATGAACAGAGCGGCTGCAGAACAGGAGTCTTTCATGAACAGAGCGGCTGCAGAACAGGAGTCTTTCATTTTGTCAACGGTACTCCAAGAGGGGACGACGGACTGTGTGGTAAGGTGCATAGCCTCAGAGAGGGTTAGGAGCTTAAGCCACCATTACTTGGCCCAGCTATCGGCCGCGGAAAAAAAATTAGAGTAGAAACGTTTCTAGTTGGATGAATTTGGGCGCTCCTGTAGTGGCCCGTACGTTTCCTAAAATTGCGTAGCGTTAATGCTACGCGACTGTAGGAAGTACTGGTGGTTTAAAGGGTTTAAAGGGTTTAGAGAGACAGCACACATCAACAATGAACAAGAGGGGCTGCAGAACGGGGCTCTTTTATTTTGTCAGGGGTGCTCCAAGAGGGGATGGGTAAAATCAGCAGCTCCAAGGGAAAATGGAGCCCCGGGTTGAAAAGGGAATTATCCACAGTCCTATGAAAATAAACAACCAAACTCTGTGCCACAAGATGTTCAATGGGACGCTGGGCCTGGTTCCCAGCAGGTGCAGCTCCCCACCAATAGATGGAGCAGCCCAACAGTTAAGTCCTCAATTTTGCCGGTTCTCTCACCACGGCTGGGATAGGGGGCTTACGCAGGGGCTTAAACCAAAAAAAAAAAAAAAAAAAAAAAAAAAAAAAAAAGAAAATAAACGGACATTAAAAAAAAAAAGAAGAAGTAGTAAACGGAAGGACCGGAGAACATGAGGAGCTCACAGCACTAAGGGTCGGACTCCACTGCATGGCAGCTTCCGTTCGCTTGGAAAATGCCCGCACACCGAAATCGTAGCCCCCCCACCGCAGCGAAATTTTCCAGCAGGTTTGTCTCTCCAGGTTAACCAATAGGGAAAGCTTTCCCTATGCAGAAAGTAGAGCTCCGCCTGTCTCGGCCCCCGTCCAATCCCTGGGTCTCCTTGCTGCATGGGATGGCCAAACGGGAAGAGATGCCCCCCCCCCTTACCCCCTCAGGATGGCCATTGCACAGGTGTGCAGAACTGGGTGAAAACATCTGCCACGTAGTTTCTCAAGAGTTTGGCCACTTACTGCAGAAGAAGTCTCAAAAATCGTCGTGCGGACGTTGTGCGCACGATAGTGGAGTCCGACCCTAATTGTGAAAATGGAAACAGGGAGGGACTACGATTGCGGCCAGATGCATTCAGGGAAGGCCTAGTGTGTCTCCTCAGTAAATCCTCTTTCAAATTGGTGCGACACTCATTGTGAACAGGGCCCAGCGTGATGCTTTGGGGGCCACTCGGCAGGTTGTTGGCCCAGGGGCCGTGGTGCCCGCTGGGGTGGGAAGGGATATGGTTAGGGAAGGCCCAGGGGCAGCCCCACGCGGTGGTGGAGGTGGTGGGTGCTAATGCGGTGGTGTGTGCCAGGGTGATGGGTGCATGGGCCGTGATGCCCAGTGGGGCCACTTTTTCTGCCCTGACAGAGAGCCCTACAAAAAAACGGTTCCCCAACACGAGGACTGCAGGGACAAATAACACCAAGTGGGCTTGATTTCAAACCAAACAGACCCAATCATGCAAAACGTGGCAGGACGCCTTAAAGTTTACCATCCCTGTGTTTGATGATTGATTCCCAAGAGATGCATTGGGATGCTTGACCCGATTTCCAGCAGGTGCTGCAAGTTTCTATGTACGATCGTCAATCAAAAAAAAAAAAAATTGGTGGTGGGTGTAATGGCGGAAGTGGGTGCATGGGCCGTGATGCCCAGCGGGGCAACTTTGTCTGCCCTGACGGAGGGCCCTACAAAAAAACGGTTCCCCAGCACGTGGACTGCAGGGAACAGATAAAAGAATTTGTGACTGATTAAATTTCTACTCCCTCCCATCTCTGTCCCTTACACTGCATGCACGTACTCCACGCCCGTGCAGGGGTTGACACCCGAACCCTCGCTATGCAGCCTTTGCCCATAGGGATCCCCGCGTGACAACACCTGTTAAGGGGTGAGGGGGTGGGGATGATTGGGGATGTACTGGCTATAGATGGAGTGGGACTTTGTTTTAGGAAAAAGCTGGTTACCTTTAAGGATGGTACTGTTACTGCCAATCTCGTGATTGTCTCTTCTTTTTTTTTTTTTTTTTTTTTAAAAGGCCACCAGACCCGGAGAGAAGAGATGTGGCATACTGCGTAGCCACACGGGCCCTGCAGGGCCCGTCCCGGACATTCAGCCTAAAAGCCTAAAACTTAGGGCTTACAGGCCCCGTTCATTTCAGCCTGGATGCTGAAAAACGAGGGCCTGCAGGCCCTACCTCGTTTCAGCCTATTTCTGGGTCTTTTCAGACCCAGAGTTTTCAGCCTGAAACGGAGGGCCATTTTCAGGCCCTCATTGTTTCGACCTGCCCCTAAGACTCAGGCACGGAAACAGGGATGCGGAACAGGCCCAAAATAGCCTGTTCCTCACGTGCTCGAGCAGGAGCTGCAGCTGCAGCCCCTGCCTCCCTTCGGCAGGCTCAAGAGGCACACCCGTAGTACATAGGAGGTTCCCATGCACTTCACGGGTAGGTAGTGTTCAGTAGGCACGAATAGTCTTCAGGATTCGGCCGCAGCACTCAGGAGGAGCGCTGCAGTAGTCTTCAGCGCTAGGCAGTAGTGGTAGCGCTAGCTGTAGTCTTCGACACTAGGCGCCATAGCTGTAGCTGTAGTCTTCAGCGTTGGGCGCTGGTAGGTAGTAGATCGTAGAGTGGGAGAGAGACTGGCGGAGGCCAGTGTTACTTACCTGTGGCGCCATCGCTCCAGCTCCATCTTCGTGGTACCTGCATCAAGGCGCCAACTTCACAGGTTAGTACTGGACACACAGAGAGAGAGAGAGTTGTTCTTCTTCCTCTTCTAAGTCCACCTTCTCTTCTCACCCTCTCGTCACCTGACTTCTCAGACTACGACAGAGAGAGAGACAGAGTTGTGACTTGAGACTTGACGACATTGGATCCAGACTTGACATTTGGGATTCAGACATTCCGACGAGGGACTATTTGGGCTTGTGCCGAAGACTTGGTGTTGACGACATTCCCATCTTCCCCCTCCTCTTCGTCTATCCCCTTCCTCCTCGTCTGTGCATGTTCTGGGCTGGCGCTGTCTTCCTGTGTGAAGCGCCAGACCCATTCACACTATGAAACGATGATGATGATGTATGTTCAGGGCTGCATTACCACATTGATTGTTCGGATCACTGGTATCTAAGTCTTCCGCTGTGTTATCTTGTACTTTGTATTGAAAGGTCGGTTCTTGTTCTGGTCTGCACGTTACAGTATGCAACAAGAGAGGAAAAAATTTGGACCATTTCTCGATTTATGCGTGTCATCCTTGCGCAGGGGCCATGCTAATCTTCTCTGTATTGTTACAATTTTAGCGGATTGTCTCATTTGTATTCCTACTTTTTCTGGTCGGTCCTGTAAGGAATTGAACCGGCGTTCCGTGGCTCAACAACCCAATGCCTGAAAGCAAGTACATCCAGCTATCAGCCGCGGGTGCCTGTCAGAATCCGAAAAGCGACGCAGGCCACTGATTTTTTTTATCGACGGTGCGCCTGCTCCGTCTTTTCCGGATGGCATCTCGCAGGCGCCGAGTTTCTTTTTCAGCAAGGCTGGGGCCGTGTACTACCGTCTTCACCCGAATAGAACGCTCGGTCATTATTGCTGCATCTAGATAGAACGTTGGGCCAAATGCAGCTATAATGACTGGGCATTCTATTCAGGTGAAAACGGTAGCGGTTTAACCACTGCTGTGAATCTCATGGTTGTTTGTTTTCCTTAAGGGGAGGTTGAGGGGGTAAGAAAAGAGAGGAGATTTTGGAGTGTGTTTGATCTTTTATTCCTAATCTTTTTTGCCATACTTCGGAGCTGTTGGGGCATTCTGCTGTCCTCTTCAAGAACCTGTTATGTGGCCGGTTGAAAGCCAAGTCCGTTCGTACTGCGAGTTTCAGCACGCAGCTGTGGTCTGCTACAGGGCACAGTTTTTTCTGGTGAGAATGGTGAAAGAGTCAGAAAGGAAAATAATGATATGGTCTCAAAAGTCTAGAATTCTATCGGCTCATTAGCTCTCTTGACATTTAATTCAGTAGTAATCTCTCGTCAATTATTGAACTATCATGTTGGGCTGATTGAGCTCGGATAAGTTGATGATAGTTGTCGATGCTGGTAATCCTAGTCTGTGACGCGCAACCTCACGCCCTGCGCTATCTTCCGTTCGGAGTGTTTTCGATTGCGGAAGGGGGAGGGGGGGGGGGGGGGGGATGGGGTGTGCCAAGGATTTTTGGGAAATTGAGTGCGGGGATACGGATAGAACCGAAATCCCCCGTGTTGGGCCGACTTAGTAAGAGGGGAGGGTCCGTCACTACGCGGATATCTTAG
>BFEA01000303.1:258435-273581 GCA_003427395.1 Chara braunii | reverse complement strand
GTCTGTGACGCGCAACCTCACGCCCTGCGCTATCTGGGGGGGGGGGGGGGGGGGGGGGGGGGGGGGGGGGGGCCGGACGGACAACAAAATGGGGATGCCAAGAATTTTTGGAAATTGAGTGCGGGGATACGGATAGAACCGAAATCCCCCGTGTTGGGCCGACTTAGTAAGAGGGGAGGGTCCGTCACTACGCGGATATCTTAGGGACAAAAGGGCGCGCGCGGGACGCTTGACACGATAAATTCAATCCAAAAAATATTGTTGAACGTCCCAGCGGGCCGTTGCCCTTCGCTTAGCGTGAAAGGGGGCGGGCACACTTCTAGTGTCTCGTTTTGGGATCAAGTCCCGACGCCGCTCATTGCACAACTCAGAATCTGAAGTGATGTGTCTCAATCGTGTAGCTCGTTCCTTGTGTTCGTCCTCACTCCGTACGCGGTAGTGGAAACCCTTGGATTGGTAACGCTCGAGGCGACAACAGTCGCTACACAGAGTGTTGGGCCAATGGGGTGCCACTGCCGTCCACGGCATGACAATCAACTCGTTAAACGGTAATAGCAGTGAATAAGGCGGAAAATGCGTATCAATAATGACAAAGCCTGCTCCGACAAATTTTGAGCACCGAGTTTTTGGAGGGAAATGATATGGGCCGCCGATCCCGGCAACGGCTTCTCGTACGTCCCACTCGCATACACGTGTCCTGTTCTCGTTATACGGGAAGGGACGTGGCGGGAGTACGAGAGGCCGGCGCCCAGTCGGGTTGGGGCCTTCAGTCCACATGGCAAGCCAATCAATAACCGTTCATCGTTAATCCCCGTTTACCGATCGGGTTTTGCCTTTATCTATCTGAAGCAAAGTGGGAACATATTTTGTTTCTCAGAGAGAGAGAGCTGGCAATGGTCTATGGTTTCGCCGAGAGAGTTTTATACAAGATCGTAGGGGCGGTATCTACATCCAGTGGGACATAGCTAGCGATCCACGTATGCAAGTCGTACGTGGCGCCCTGCTTCCTTTCGATAATGCAAATCGTTTTTCGGGTTTGTGAAACGAGGGCAAGCCGCAGAAGGTATGCGGAACGTATTCTGAAGTGAAGACTCGATCGGAATCACATCGTCATCAGATCTAAACACTCTTGCATTCTCGAACAAAATCCCAACAATATTGTTCTAGCCAACACTCAATCTCTACCCRCTCRCCATAGCCCTTCAGCCGAATCAAAGACCAAATGACCAARCATTCGYAATTACTCRTCGMGGAAGRTGCGAAAATGAYAGCCTTATATTGTCAAGTGTTCCATGTGCTATGCACCCCTGCCCCGTTATTCCGAGTCTAATCAAAGCGCCAACCCATCAGACAACCATTCCCAAACATGCATAATCATTCACATTAAAAGATGAGTGAGCAAAATGAACTCCATAGAGAACGATCACACAAAAGTTTGGAGATAAAAGAGTTTGCGGCTTAACTGCCGCGAAGTTGCACTCATACCAAGGAATAGGACAGAGACAAGGAGGCGCATCCGCCGTAAAGTTCCACCGTGGCCCCGGGCCATTCATCCATCCAACTCATGTCACTCCTCATACCTGCACCAACGGTCCTGGCCATCGCGTGCCACCTGCCACCATCACGATCGTCACCCCGTCGACTTAGTTTCTGCGCGGGCTTGCCCCGATCCCACAGTCCATCGCGGCGATCAAGCGCACAGCCAGCCAGTCTACAGTCAGCCCGTCGGGACTTTTCGACTCGCATCACACGCACACCATCTAGCCACTGCTTCCTGGAAGCTGGCTGACGAGTTGAGAGAGAGCTTTGCAGATGTGCCGGTGGAATTTATAGTTGCGAGAAGGGAGAGAGATGCGGGGAAAGATGAAGAGTAGGGTAGAGGAGGGTAAGGGAGGGCTTGAGGGTAATCGCCCGTTGAAAGCCATGTTGATCCCACACAACCCGATCTCAGCCAATCAGATTCGTCGCAAAGTAGGAATCTCTTCTTACACGACGCTTCTCCTTGGCTAGATGGAAAGGGGGGATCGACCGGGTTTTTCGAGCACAGGTTTTAGAGTGGGAAGAAGAAGAATGTGAAGGATAGCGAGAAACGGGTCCAAGATTCAGATGATCAAGAAATCGAAAAAGGGCACGCGCGGGGAAGGAGGGAAAGAAAAACAGTTACAGGGGGAGGGACCGAGAAAGCATGTGCGCGCGAGGGAAGACGCGGAGAGAAGCGCGAGAAGGAAGGAGGAGGAAGCTCGCTTGCATGGTGCCGAACAGCAAAAGAAGAATGGGCACCGAAACATTTGCATTATTTCACAATCCTAGACTAATTCAAAAATTAAAATCACCATATCCGCATGAAAAGTAGACGCGGGAAAAGAAAGAAAGTCATATGCCCATCCCTATTCCTACAAAATTCCCAAAGTTTCCCTTGTTGAGGCCGAAAACATTCGCGCGTGAAAGGACATGCCGCGTTCCGTTAATTTCGGAATTCCTAACTGTCGAGCCAAATTTCGAGTGCGCTCACTAAGGCGCACGTAATTCCCATGTATTTCCAAATCAAAAAATTTGTCGGAATTTCAAGAACTATTAGTGCTGACAAACGAGGTACCTTTAATTCGAGCAAAAACAGAGAGGAGGTTTATGGGGGCCGATCAAGACCCATTTAGATGCAGAGAGAACACGGGAAGGAAAGGGGTCCAAAAGATGGCGCAGGTCCGGAAGCTGGTTCGTCACATATATGATGCGCAGGGGGTTCCAAAATTATGTGATCTCCTGATTGCATGTCATGGCGGAGGAGGAGGGACGGGGAAGAGAGGATGAATGAGAAACCAAGCGTATTAGGAGAGAAAGTGTCCGCATCAGCACAGAGAGTTGAGCCAGAGTTCATATTGACGCCAACGTCAATTGCAATATCTTCGCGAGTCTGCTGGCTCAAGCTGCTGGAATCCCCTTGCCTTCTCGATGGTCGGAGATTGTTCAGGTGACGCCATCATCGTCCGCTCATTCTGCGTGTGCTCTGCACCCCTGCCCCATCATTGGAAGTTTGCCCGCCGGTATTCGACAAGGAGAGGGTGATGGAGAGGTCGGGGCCACTCAGATGGGAGCAGAGGAAAGTAATCCGCCGCTTCGTCACCGAGATCGATGAAATGGACGATCCAGTGTGCGCGGGGGAAGCGATGATTGGGTCGGGACAGGGATAGTAGGTAATCGGGGTATAAGGAGGGGATGGTGTGGAGGACATTATCCCTTAGGGACCCGTAGTCCTCCACGGCGGGAAAGGTGCCGGAAATGATACAGTACAATTCCATATGCTTGAACTGTACCCAGGCGACACTGAAGAGGAGAATATCGAGAGGGAAGGAGGGGGAACGATGGGGGAAGACCGTGCACAGGAGACGTGCGGCGAAGTGGTGAAAGAATGTGCGGTTGGCGAAGACGCGATAGTCCAGGGGAAATTCAAGGTGGGAGAGGGGACGGAAGGAGAGGTAATCAAGGGGGCGGCGGGAGACGGGACGAGGACGGTACGTCCGGGCCGGGAGAAGGACAGGGACGAAGTGTGGACGGGGCAGAAACGGAGGGAGATGTTGAGCGAGAGGGGCGGCGCCGGCGGGAGGTTGCAGCGCCATCGTGCCGACTGGCGGCATCTGAGGGAACGACCGGATTCAGCGCGGATGCTGGTGGGGCCTCTCGGGGCGCAGGTGCCGATGCCTCTTCTTCTTCCTTTGACATTGACCGCGCTTCCGACTCCTCTTCCTCTGAAAGCCCGACGATGGCTATGCGACCCGGGTCGTCATCCGACGACAGTTCTTCGTTCTCTCGATGTGCCTTCCAAAACTCGTCGAAGTCGGAGTTATCCGGTGCAAGTTTGTCCAGGTCCATGTAGCATCAAACTGTAGGATCGTGATCGCTTAGATACTGCCCGTAATCCTCCGTACAGTTCGCCCAGATTACAGTTGGCGTCAACTTCCTCTCCAAGGTCACAGGTTCAGCCTGGGTCGGATCGCTCGGATTATAGGAGATGATGTCTGTCGGCAAGTCGTCCACAAGCTGAGACAGGAACGTGAGGAGCTCGTAGGCGACCGTTGCTTGTCCGCCCTTAGCTATCTCACCGCATAATAGCCCTACCAACGTGCCGTCAGTGGATGATTCTTTCGGCCACAGCAGCGCCAGCGCTAGTGAAATCTCGTGAGTGCGCTCCAACTCCCGATTACTATAATACCGTGACCAGTGACACTTTACTGTGAGCATACACACACTAGCCGTCGCGAATTCGGCCCACTTGCGGATGTAAGCTGGACTAAATGGAGGGGTTGAGGCGGGATGAATTTCCAGAGGGAGAAGGGGTCGGCCCAAGATGGCCTGGCCCAGATGATCGGAAGGTCGGAAGGGAGAGAGAAGGTGGAGAAACGATTCATCGGCGCTCAGGATAGGGATGGAGATGGGGAAGCGGACGAGAGGCGCGATCAGTGGTGCTAGTCCAAAGGGAGAAGGTATCAATGCAGTCTGTCCCCACAACTTGCCGTCTTGGTTGGGCTAGTCGTTGCCGCCAATCAGCTGCCAACTCCTGTCCCCACTCGTAAAGACGGGTTACCACTGCATCGCGCTGCTGCAAGCTGATGGTACACAAATCGCCACTGAAAGCCACGATTATCGTCAAGTCGCGCTGAGTAGGTCGTGAGAAGCGACGAAATCCCGACGCCTCTGCCAAGATGACTGTCGAGCTTCGATCGGTGGATATAGTTCTCTCAACAGCGGCGCACCAAGCCCCGTCACTAAAGAGCTGCGCAAATCGGAGAAGGTCAGGACTGAGACGGGGATGCGTGACCTGGTGAAATTGCAACAAAGTTCGAGGTTGAAGAAGCTGAGGTAGAAGGGCCGGCTCAATGACAAAACTCATGGCGAAGATGAGGGGGAAGTGGATTCAGACGAAGGAAAAGAAACAAGCTCCTTGTCTGCACTGAAGGAAGGAGAAGAAGATGGACTAGGGTTCTCCGAAGGAGGGAGGGGGCGAAGGTAGGAGGTGTGGCGGACAATGGGAAGAGAGCTATGGTTGGCGCTGGCCTCAGGCGCAATGCACATCGTGTTGGCTCCGTTAGGACTGAGTTCTACGATGCGAAAGCAACCAGAGAATTTGGAAGCGAGTTTACGGTCGCGTGAACATTTGCGTACCTGTACCAGATCCCCTAGCTTATATTGGTGTCGCGGGCCCGCATTTCCATTCCGGACCTCGTAGCTACGGACCTGTCTACCGTGGGCTAGTTCGGTCATTTTCTGTCTTTTCCGGGTCAGCTTAGGAACGACCCTTTCCATTAAGTCCGCATATCGCTTGGCTTTGGCCTTAAGGGCTGCACGCGTGTCCCTACCCCCTTTTTCGACAATTTCTGTGATACCCTGATTATCGACACATGGAAGGTTATTGGTCCGAAGCTGGAACGACGTTGTCGAGCGCATCGGCTCCCGCCATTTTCGCAAAGGCGAGAGCCCTCCCGGCCATGTCACGCAGGAGTTAAACTAAACTAAATCAGAGACAACTCAGGAACGACGCAACACATCCCACGAGCCGCTAAGACGGTCGTGGTTGCGTCGTCCCTTCGCCGCTCTAATCGGGTGCGCCAGCTATACATCCCACGGTCCCCTATGACATGATAGGTTCCCGCGGGGCATAAGCTTTCCCTCCCTAAGGGGCTGTCACCACCCTTAGAGGCGTATCCCTACAGAGCTACTGACCCACGTGCGAAAGCTTTTAAATGCAATTGCAGAAGTAGGTCAGCCGAGGGCATTTGCTCATTCCTTGTAGTATAGATACGCTTGGCTAACGTCGGGCTAACCCGAACGCCATCTGTTCCTAGGGCGTTGATCTCCTAGGTGCGGAGCAAACGTCGGTCGACTAGGACGGTCTCAACCAAGCGTGAAACCCAAAATTAATCATAGTCCCTTGTCACACAGTCAAACGAAAGCTACAACAATCCCACATATAATATCAAAAGGATCGACCGTAGTCGATAGAAATATATCCAGTCTGAAAAGATAACTGGGCGAATCCAAATCTTCATTTGATACATTCAACAACACAAGATAAAAAACAATCCGGCGGCCTCAGGTCGAGTATCGCAAAACAGTTATACAACCATCAACAAGGAGTTGGCTACCGAAAATAGTATTGATGTCGCCAACATGGCAGTTGGACAACCTCTGTTTTGACTTGATGAGATGCATTGCCAAAGTCATTCATTCTGCCTACCGCCGACTTAAGATAAAACACATGCATATCCATCTTCATATATTCTCAATTTTCACGGATAACAGGCTACGTTACGGATGATTCTTGATTAGGGGCATCGCTTGAAGTGCTACATGCCTCTCCCTCTAGGAAGTGGTCTGGGGTACTCCTCCTCCTTGCTCGAGCACAAGACTCGGATCTCAGAAGTCGGACCGTCTCCACCGAATCGGCAAGCAAAGTGTGGGTTCACACAAGGGTGAAAGGAAGTCTGAGTCATTCAACTGACCTTGAGTGAAGTTTGAAGCGGCTCACCCAAGAAAGCCGAGTAGTAGGCCAATCAAAAGAAAATGACCGTCGTAGAAAAAATATGCGGCACACAACTCATAAGTTGTGGCCTTTCTCCAAGTGCCTGATCACACCAACGTTGTGTCCACTAGGATGTCTGAATGGGGTAACCATCGAAGAGGGTGCTCCCATGATCCAAACCCACGTCGTCCCAACATCCCGGGCAGTTCCAACACAGTCCTCAATGCACCTTTACCACCAAGGTTACCTCCTAATCAACCGCAAGTTCACACCGCCTCCCATTACCATGTCCGCTCACAATAGCCATACCAACACGCCGATCCTGATCTCATAGTGGGTCCCACCTGGTCGCAAAATGGTCCCAGATGGTCTCAATGCAATCCCATACTATTGCCCGCAATACCAGATGGTCCAGAACTCAAAACCGTTTGCACTACGTGCCGCAAAAAAAAATAAAGGTGGCCCCCGGTGAAACCCGCAGGTGCCGCGGGCCCCATAATTTTTTCGCCGTGAGCAACCGCTCTGTACTTTCTGCATGCCGTCGACCCACGCACCACTGCCGCACAGTCTCAACCATGCGCCAACGCTAGCCCAACCTCTAGGTCATACTAAAATCCACCATAACCACCGCACACCACAAAAATAACCCGGACCACTGCTTGCTGCGCCGTCAAAACCGGTACCATGGTTGCCCCGCAACACCACCGCCTGATCACACACCAAAATTGCCTCCACTACGACGCAAAAACCCACAACAATCTTCTCTCACAATAGTGCTGCCAACATGCCGCCAGCATACCCTCAAGAAAATAACGTCGATACCACTGTCAATCTCGGCAGCATGGTCCCACCGAAAAATGTTGTTGCCACCGTACCAAAACAACCGACAACATTAAGTCTTCCTAACTGACAGCGTTGCTGCCGCCGTGCAAGACCGGCAGCGCTTCCGCACACTGCCGTTAACTAGTGCAGCCGCCGCAAAAACCCGGCAGCGCTTCCGCGTCACTGCCAAAACAATCACAATGCCGCCGAAAAAAAATTCAGCAGCGCTCCCGCAGTACGTCAACAAAAACTATCGTCGCCGCAAAAACTGCGTGGCATCTCCTCAACAAAGTGCTGGCGCTGCCACCGCCATGAAAAAACGGCAGTGCTTCCGGACCACTGCCGTTAAAACCAATGCCATCGCCGAAAAAATCCGGCGCAGCGTCCAGACCCTGACGCAGCCTTACCATCGCAGCACCAGCCCACATACACAGCACACACACAAGGGTGCCAGTGGGGCAAAGCTCCAAGCCCTCAGCTATGGCTGCCTCCCTTCTCCTCCTCCAACTCCCTGCATACCTCCACTCTCCACGTCAACACCTCCACCGACAGCACCGCCCCTCTCCAGCAGCATGCAGCACCCAACCAGCATTCACTCAAGTAAATGCCCCTGCAGCACTGCCTCAAGTGTGAGGCTGCTAGGTGGAGTGCTGGCTTTTATAGCCAGCTGATGGTTGTGGGCAGCTGCTTTGCCTACAGCCATACAAAATTCATGGGTGCTCCTGGCCCTCGATCTAGATCAATGGCCCGGAGCCCGAAGCCTTGGTTTCCCCTTAGGGGAACCAGGGTCATCAGTTCCTTGGAGCACCTGGCCGTTTTCCTAGGCCAGGTGCTTTTGGAAATGGCTGAACTCAGCCATTCCAGAACTGCCTGTTCAACTAAACAGACACTGTCCCATCAGCCCCTAGAACCTTCTAAGGGCTGCACCTAGCCCACGACAACGACCATATTCGTGGCCGTTTTCCCCTTCTCTCCTTTTCCTCCCATCTACTTCTTTGTTCTACCCCTGTACCTATTCTATCCTCGCGGCCACGTACGTGGCCGCCACTCACTTTTTACTTCTGTTTTTTTTTTTCCTTTTTACCCCCCCGTTTTCCTGCAGGGGCAGTTTGCCGTTCGAAATGAACGGCCGTCGAACTAGAGCTAAGCTTAGCACAGTCTTCTGTCCCATGCCCCCCCTGGGCCCCCCACACGCGCCCGTACCTAGGCGCCAGTGGTGCCAGATTCAGGCGCACTGGGGACTGCTGCCCGTTTTAAAAACGAACGGGCGCAAGTAGGTACTACAGGAGAACAAGGGGGGGGGGGGGGGAAAAAAAAAAAAAAAAAAAAAAAAAAAAAAAAAAAAAGGGAGGGAGTTGGGTAGAAAGAAAAAGAGAGAAAGAGAGAGATTGAGAGGGGGAGAGAGGGGAATAAAGAACAAAAAAAAAAAGAGAAAAACAACAAAAAAAAACGGGAAAGGCCTAAGCCCTATGAAACAAACGAGCGTCGCGACGCCCGTCGCTCCTTTTTTCAGGGACTACAAGTCCCTGTAGCTGCTGTTGCGTGAACGGGCATTGCGCAACTCGTGAAACGAAAGGTGAGGTAGTGTACATTCCCATGTTCTAGGGGTCGGTTCATTCAATCGTGTAGATAGAACGGGCACTCTTAGGAAAATCATGAATAAGAAACAAACAAAAAAATTCTAAAAGAAATTAGCAAATCTGAAAAAAAATCTAAATAAATAAAATCTATGAGCAAATCTAAAGGAAAAAACCTAAAGAAAATCTAAGGAGGAAAAAAAAAGAAAAAAAAAAAAGGAAAAAAAAAAAAGAAAAACAGCACTTACCTTGCAACAGAAAACGGTCGCACCATCAAGTGCACTTGGGACAGAAGTGCCCCAGTCACTTGTCATCGCGCAAAGTGGCGCTCCACGTCTGCCGCGACTTTTAGACGGTTTTTTTTTTTTTTTTACTCCGTTGGCCTAGCCAACGGTCACGTCGGGGTCATGGTACCCCCACGAACTATTGAAATACAGATCTAGGTTCGATCTTTGATGGGATCGAAAGAAAAATTTGGACCTTTTCTCGATTTATGCGTGTCATCCTTGCGCAGGGGCCATGCTAACTCGTGCGGCCCAGATCTTCACGATCGGACGGTCAGATCCAACCGCGCGGGCTTCAAAAAGTTGCGGTCGGCTCCAAAAAAGAGCCAGCCTAGCAGTGTATGCAGTTTCTCAAATTCGATCCTGGTATCTGATGGGTGAAAGTCTAGTGCTATAACCTACTGGGCTAGCTCCTATCACGATAGTGATAAGAGCTGCTCTTCTATAAGAAGAGCTTGCCCAATCGTTATCCCTTATGTCGGAGCTTTGCAGGCCCCGCCTGCCTATGGCCTCGCAGTCCCTGCCTGCCTGCGTGTGGCCCTGCGGCCCTGCCTGCCTGCTTATGGTCCTGCAGGCCCTGCCTGCCTGTGGCCTTGCAGGCCTTGCCGGCAAGCCTTACCCCGTCGGTTGGCCGCTCGACCCTAGCATTGGCCTAGCAACCCCCTGGCTCGGTGTCAACCCCTGCGGCCCCGGTAAATAAAAATCTTTCCTATGCCTCCCGTGTCGAGGCCCCATACCCTGCACATCCCTCGTTTTAGCTTACTTAGGCCCTGAATCCCGCGGCTTGGCAGCCGCGCGACATTATTTTAGATAGAATAGGTCTAGTTTTACCGTTCCCATGTCCGCACATTCCTACGGCTTCGACAAAAACGAAGCATTACCATTCACATCCGTTACTCCTGGACGCCACACGCGTTCGGACTAACGTCCGAAAACTTTTAGTCTATAAGTCATAGGTCAGGTCTGAATAAACATTGGCAACGTCAGTCTCATCAAGTCCTTCAACTCAGCGAGAAAGTCGGACAGCGTCTGACGTTGAAAAAAACCGGCAAATACCCTTGTCAGGGTATTTGCCCCAACAACGTGAACCCCGTGGATTCATGAGGGGTCGCTCGATGGATCCCGATGATCTAATAGACGATCTCGGGCCTCGGACGTGTGTCACGAGCCGCTAAGTTCTTACGCAGGGCGGTCTTAATAATGCAATTCGCATTCTCAGCCAACCCGTTCGACTGGGAAACATGGGGAGCGGTGTGTCGGAGAGTAACGCCACGGCGCATTAGTAATTCCTCTACCTCAGCCTTGAATTCGGATCCATTATCAGTTAGCATCTCCTCTGTATCTAGATGGGTATTGAGGAATCGATCGATGTATGTGGCTATTTCTGAGGCCTTACGGGTCTTACACGGGTAGACTTCGATATATTTCGAAAAATGGTCGATCAACACCAAGAGGATGGAATACTCGCAGCGGTTGGGGCCAGATGGCACATCAATATCTGTCGTATCCATACTGACCCGTTGAAAAGGTCGTTCTACTTCTGTCGGGACGATCGTATTTGGTCCACGAATGGGTGCAGGGTCGGCCGCACAGACCAGACAGTTAGCAACCACGTGCTTCACATCATCCCGGATATTAGACCAGAACCATCGGTTCTGATCGATAGTTGCCTCGGTGACCAGTATTGCAAAATGAGCGGCCTGTTCCTCGTGCGCCGATTTAGTCCTGTCATATCTCTAGAAGGGATGGGGAACCGTCAACCATAATCCTGAGCCGTCTGTCTTACGCTTCTCCAGATGTCCGTTGATCCATCGATAATCTCGAGATCTTTCGGTAGCTCGATGCCTGACGTGCTTAGTGAGATGGTCCAACGGTTGACCAGCTAATTTAGCTAATAATATTTTATCCGTCCATACCTCCGCCTGTCGATACTTCTCATCGTATTCAGGGTTGTTCGTTCGGGCAGCCTCGAACCGAGCCTCCGTAGGAAGTTTTTCCGTCCTACACAGGGGGCATCTCTATTCCTTACTACTCGTCTTGTATCGAACACACGCGCCATGTGCACAATTGACACACGTCGCGCATTCTACCCAGTCAGTAAATCCGGACTCAAAGGGATAGCAGTCTACCCCATAAACTCGGGAAATACACGTGCAAAAATAACAAAACTTGTCCGGGAGATTGGCGAGAAAGTCTGAGTGAGCGAGGGGAGCAGAAGAGGCGGGAGAGACCGAGACAGGGGGAGTTTTCATTATTCTGAGAGAGGGAGGGCGAGAGAATCAGGATACACGCGTCCACTTAACCCTTCGGCAGGATCTCCACTTGTCCGTACTGAGGCTCGTTCTTTGGCTCTGGATCGCGCCAAGGGAACACCTCCTCACTCCTGGGTACCTTGTCGGGGCGGTGGAGTCGTGTCATCCCGCCCGCGTTGTCGTGTTTCTCGTGTTTCCGATAACGAATGTCAAAGTCCATACTCTGCAACGTGGTGGCCCATCGCTCGATCATGCCCAAGTAATCCTTGGACTTCTTCAGTGCCAACAGCGGTTCGTGATCGGTCACCAACGTAAACTTTCGACCATATAAGTACGCTCGGAAGTGACAGATCCCCCACAAGGCCGCGTAGCATTCCCCCGTCGGGGCACAGTAGTTGCGTTTACAGGACGACACTTACTTTGACGCGTATTCCACCACGTGTTCGAGGTCGTCTGGTCCCACCTGGGCCAAGATTGCTGAGACCGCCTCGGGCTGCCAATCGGTGATGAGGACGAAGGGTTTTTCCGAGTCTGACCTTATGAGGACTGGAGCCAAAATCAGGGCCGCCTTGAGTTCTCAAAACGCCCGATCGCATTGTGGAGTCCAGATCAATTTTCAACAGATTCGTGAGTGGTCTCGCGATCGCTGCAAACCCCTTAATGAATCTTCGATAGTACGATGCCAAACCCAAAAAGGCACGCACTTGCATTACGGACGTCGGAACTGGCGCGTCTTTCACGGTTGTCACTTTCTGAGGCTCCCGCTGCAATCCTTGGTCAGTTACTACGTGGCCGAGGAAGGAGATCTCAGTGAGGAAAAACCGACACTTCTCAACAACCACTTTGAATTTTGTGTCCTTCAGTGCGTGTAAGGTTCATTCAATGTGTTGCATGTGCCCCTCATAGGAACTTGAAACACAAGGATATCATCCATATACACAATCATACAGTAATTGATTATGCTCTGCACCAGCCGCGTTTTTCGCACGAAGTTCTGGAAGGCCATGTTCATCACGCACTGAAACGTGGCTTGGGTGTTGCAAATCCCCATCAGACATCAAACCCATTGCCAAGTCCCTTCGAAAAGAATGAACGCCGTTTTCGGGCGGTCTTCTTTTCGAACAAGGAGATGGTGGAACCCATGGCGGACATCAAAGTTACTGAAAAATCGAGCGCTTCCGATAGCACAGCAGCTCATCGATCTGGGGGAGGGGATACACATCCTTAATCGTGATATTATTCAGTTTTCGATAATCGATGCATATGCGAATTCCTCCTGCTTTTTTTGGCACGATCACTACCGGAAACGACCACGGTCCGATAGCGGGTTCGATCCATCCATTAGCTTCAAACTCCTTGATCCTTTGAAACGCGGCCGCTCTCTGCACCGGTGAATACCGATAAGGAGCGCAACTAATCGGTGGATGATCCCCCGTGAGGATCGTATGCTCAATCACGTTAGATAATCCAATATCGTTATCATGCACACTCAGTACCTCTGCATACCCATGTAAAACATCAATCAAGGATCTTTGGATTTGTCGGGGGACATAACTGAGTATTGCAATCACGGTGTCATCAACGATGTTTAGGGGCGTGTCGATCCAATCCATCCTTCGTGATCGACTGTCGTGCACGCTGGAAAACATGGAACTACTATTTCGGACTGAGAAGACACTGACGATCATCTGTGATTCGGCCGGGCTTATCATCTCAATCTCCTTAATTTCCGCATCGGTTTCAGAGTCGGAGGTGTTTTTCGCTACCTCCATCCCTATTAACCTGGTCATTTCCTACATGAGATCTGGAACATCATCTATCGGAGCCTCGACTTCCTGTTTGATCAAAACGATCATGGTTCCTTGCGTTAGTAGTGATCTAGGCGGAGAGACAGAAAGATCCAGATATTGGTTCATCTGCTGATACCTAGCTCGGAGTGAAAGCGCGCCCTCATATAACGTGTGAGGGGGTTCCAAGAGATCAGCCATGTCTGGAATTTGCAGGATTGGTTCTCCTAGGAATGTCGTGGGGGGGATCCATTTTTCTGCGGACGGACTACGGCTCGGCTCGCTACTTTCCGAGCTCAGATCGAATGTTCGGGCGGTTGCGGGGATCATTCGAAATTCTTCTTTAGTCTCGCAACCGAACATTTCGACTAATAGTTCCCATTCTTTTTCACAACATGTTATTCGCTAAAACAGTACATTCTTGTGTGTACTATTTTGAAACGAATTTATGACGCAATGTATAGTCTGGTGGTATTCCAGATCCGGATACATCCGAACCTGGAGTAAAATCAGCTTTGAGACGAGGAGCAGAGTCAGTACATATATATCTGTTGCGCTCCTCTCGTGGTTCGGATGTGTCCAGATGTGGAACACCACAGCAGAGTATATTACACTGTGTTATACGCCTCTGAGTCAGTACATGTATCTGCTGCCTTAGTACATATATTTGTTGCACTCCTCTCCTCGTTTGGATGTGTCCAGATGTGGAACACCACAACAGAGTAATATATTACATTGTGTTTTAACTTCACTTGGAGTTGAGCATCATACTCATCCGAATCAGAACAGTATAATGACATGAACTCGAGTTTGTGAGGAGTACAACGAGTTGTGGCTCTTCACGGAATTAGGGTGAGAGAGATAGAAAGAGAGAGAGAGGCAGAAAGAGCGAGAGAGAGAGAGACAGAAAGAGCGAGAGACAGAGTCTCAGAGAGACTGTACTTAATTTTCTCGAGATGCCGCACAGGAGGCGCAGGGTCGAGCACACGCGTAGACCATCAGCCTCGCTTCTTAAAGCATTTTAGATGATTGTTGTAGGAGAGCAGCAAGGTAATGTGAATTTCCAAGACAAGCGAAGTTCGGATGTATCCGAGATCACAGGAGATAGACAGAGACAGAAAGTCCGCAAGAAATGGTCGTGTACATTTGAAGAGTGGGAGATATAGAAAGAGAGAGACAGACAGAAAGAGCGAGAGACAGAGAGTCTCAAAGAGACTGTACTTCATTTTCTCGAGACGCCGCACAGGAGGCGCAGGGTCGAGCGCACGCGTAGATCATCAGCCTCGCTTTTAAAAGCATTTTAGATGATCGTTGTAGTAGAGCAGCTAGGCAATGCAAATTTCCAAGGTAACAAAAGTTCAGATGTATCCATAGGAGATAGACAGAGAGATGAAGTCCGCAAGAAATGGCAAAATAGCACGCCAGAGGGCTGAGAGATGGGAAAGACAAGCACCGTATAATCATCCACAACATTTCGTGTTACGGACGTATGCCAAGTGTCGAACCAGTATAGACCCTTCAGTTCGAACCTTCCCCTGTGTTTTTTGGGACACATTTCAAGAAGTATTTTTTCCGAGATTCCGAGAGAGAGAGAGAGAGAGAGAGAGAGAGAGAGAGAGAGAGAGAGAGAGAGAGAGAGAGAGAGACGAAGACAGACACAGGGACAGAGAGAGACAGAGAGAGTGTGGATAATCGCACTGAATTTTCTTTTGATGCCGACATGTCGTACAGAAGACGCATGTTCGAGGAACACGCAAAAACCACAAGTGTAGCTGTACAAGAGCTGCAAGGTTTTCGTTAGGCGAGAGTAAGCCAAGTTCGGATGCATCCGAAATGACAGGGGAGAGGGAGTCCAAAGCAAACAGCAAATGAGCGCACTAGACACAGCTATGTGTGTGTGTGTGTGTGTG
>BFEA01000303.1:226004-245699 GCA_003427395.1 Chara braunii | reverse complement strand
GAGAGAGAGAGAGAGAGAGAGAGAGAGAGAGAGAAAGAGAGAGAGAGAGAGAGAGAAAGAGAGAGACAGAGCCAAATAGAGAGAGAGAGGGGGGGAGTGAGACAGAGAGAGATGAGAAAGGGAGATAGAATGAGAGAGAGAACGTACCTTTTCCTTCCTTGATTTACAACTGTTGTTAGAAACAATGGCCCCGGCGACTTGGTTGATGATCTCAAACCGCAATACGACGACGTGTGTCGCGACGCGCGAAAAGGGAGGTGCCGACGCGTGAGAGGGCAAAACCGCGAATGGAGACGTGGGCGATTGCGACGCGAAGGAGATGGCGAGGCGAGGGATATGGCGAGGAGGGAGAGAGAGAGAAGCAAGGTAGACGGCGGGGGAGACGGCGACGAGATGGCTGTGTCGCTGGCAAGGGCGGGTGGTCCGGGCTCGCGACGGGCATTTTCGGCCGTGAGGGTTGGCAACACCTGCGATTGCCTGCTGCTTCGGACGATTGCAATGCCCACCTGCAAATTCGCGGAATGGCGCCACCGTCATTCGAATGGCGGATACATCCGCGCGGGGCCAAAGAAACGAAAGTGGGCGGGAAAAGTCACGCCGGATGACGCATTGGAACCGTCGATATCACAGTAAAATCTGCGCGGGCCCCGATAATTAAAAGTGGGCGGGAAAGTTTGCGCCAGATGATGCCTTGGAACCGTCGATAGCACGGTGAAAAAAGGCCAGTCCTCTCGACATCACGGCCCGCCCTCCCGCGACGGTTTCGGATCGGGCGATTTCGTGAGGACAGTCCGTCAAAAAAGGGACCGCCTGATGTCACATCCCCCGACGCGGCAGTCCGCCGTTATTGACCCTGCGGCGGGCAGCTGAAGGGCCCCTCAAGCCCCACTCACTCCACTCACCGTTCTCCTGTCGGGCACCAAACGAATGGGGGTGGCTGTCACACCCATTCGCTGGTGTCATTTCTTCTGTGTGCTGCCTTTGCGACGCGTCCGCCATCATATCGCAGGCCCCTTGCACATCCAGGCCCTCGTTCTTCCAGCAATCGTCGACAGCGGGGGGCGCTAACGAAAACGTCACGCGACTGTAGACCTTGCGCGTCGTCCCGTTCGCGCTGTGCTCTTCTTGTGTCGGCAGGAGGAGTTTGTCGACTCGCAGGTCAGTAAGAAGCCCACGCCCCCTGCACGGCCCCTTCACCATTTCAAGCCCCCACCTCTTCCCATTGCCCTTCCGCTCCTTGGACCGTGCAAGTCTTGTTCTCTGCCACCACATGCTCCGCCAATCACGCGTGCACGATCTTGAGCGCACGACGCCCACCGATCACAACCACGGAAGACCCCATGCAGTGACACACGCTGACGTCATTATCTTGCACATGACGTCAGCGACGGGCAATGGATTGCGGCTTTCACAGTCATCGCCCTCGAGTCTTGGCGTCCTCAACATCGCTTGCTGGCGTCCTCAACATCGCCCTCGAGTCTTGGCGCCCTCCGACGACCGCATCTGACGCGTGGAGAAAGTCGCATCGCCCTCGAGTCTTGGCGTCCTCAACATTGCTTGTTGGTACACTTTCTTGGACCCTGGCTTGCGGGTCATCTTCCGCCTAGTCTACTCAGGATATCGCAATGCAGTCGGTCGTGCGAGTCTTCTTCTACATCACCGCCTGCTCCGTCAATCACTCACGAGTCGACATGCGCGCGATCTTGAGTCCACGATGTCCGCAGCTCACAACCACGAAAGTTTCCTTCCACTGACACAAGCTGACGTCACCATCTTGCGCATGATGTCTAGAATTCGAAATGGCTTGCGGCTTTCGCAGTCAAGATCGTCGGACGCCTCCGACGATCGCATCTGACGCGTGGACGAAGTTTTATCGTCGTTGCTCCCTGGCGTCCTCAAGATCGCGATATGTGATCATCACTGCGATAACACATCATCCGATAGACGTCAACACCGGAGACGTCATCTGAAAAAACGCGTGTCGATCGACTTTCAGATCCCGTCCATCCATCTCTGGTGTTGACGTCTATCAGATGATGTGTTATCGCAGCGATGATCACATTATCCCATGTCCCCGATAGCTGGAAGCCTCACTACAAACGCGCACCTCCAACAGGAATCGCACGTGTCGCACGCACAGCCAACAGTGGCAAAGCCACCCATCCACAACGTTCAGCGACGACCCGTTGCGCACAACAGATACCCATGGCGAATCCGAAACATCCCAGATTACCGCCGATCCCGCGACATCCCACCGCCAAGGGCCAACTTCGAGCTCGTTTCTGATCAACTCGGTGATTGAACATGTCCATCGCGATTGTGGACGAATCAGGATCTTTTTCTTGTTGTCTTGAACGTTCCCGGTCTCATCGCCCGTTCTCGCACACGCAGCTAGCAATGAGGAACCGCCACGCAACCGGGCGCGAGACGCCGGACACGCATCGGCAACATTTTGGATATGGAACTAGCGCTTACAAGTTTCATCGCGCCCACAAGAAAACGTCACAGCACCTCCGCCTGTGCGGCAGCCCGTCCCCTCGCGACGATTATAGTCTCGAAATCTGAGCTGAATGAACGCACCAATGACCTCGTGGGACGATCAGCTCTTGATCCACGCCGATCACATTTCGATTCCAATTAATCACAGCCACGTTTTCCAGAGCAGCTTAGGGAGGCGTGCGCGGGATTGCAGCGGGAGTGAGAGAGTGCTGTTCGTGCCACTTGTTCCGGATGGAGTTCGGATTCATCCGAGCTCGGGATAAAGGCAATAGTAGATGTCATTTGCGATGCCAGTGGTTGGATGACTATGCCCCCCTTACATCCGACCCATTGTTTTCACGCAACGTCCCCCCATCGAGAGTTTTGAGGCGACCCCCTGTCCATGACAACCCGCCACTCATGACTTTTGTCAGTGTTCTTTGTCTCCCACGAGGGGTTATGCAATTCTCAGGCTGGACGTTTTTGTTCCGCCTCACTACGGAACGTGTGATGTAGTTCGGATGAATCCGAACCACAACCCTCGGCTCATGGGAAGTCTCAACGGAAACCGCATCCCTCCGATGTCTCAGTGGACGGGAAACGACGCCACAGGGGATAGCTTTCGAGGTAAACATCTCCACAAATCATGACTTTGATAGCTCCCCATCTGCTTTTGCCTTCGTTTGTAGCTCCGATGAATCCGAACCACAACCACAGACGACTGACGGACGCTAGTCGTGTCTTTTGTCAGTGTTTATTTAATCCGCATTGGGTAGTGCAACACTCACACAAGACTTATCAGTTCCGCGTCACTCCTAAACGTGTGATGTAGCTCGGATCAATCCGAACCACATCCCTCATTGCATCGGCAGTCCCGATGTGAGTATCACGCCCAGTGACGGAATGTCTCATCGGAAAAGGAAAACGGCGGCACACGCCACGCATCCTGAATGCAACATACAATAACCGAAGGTGGGCACTCATGGCATTTGTTGTTGATTTTTCCTTCCGAGCGGCGAAATGTGAACATTTCTCAGGACGTCTGGGTACCGCCTGACTGAAACCGTTTGTTGTGGTCCGGATTAATCCGAACCTTATAGCTCGACGTCAATAGAGTCTGATTTGTCTGCCACATCGCGCAGGCGGGTCTCATGAACTGGGGATGGCACTCTTGGCTTTTGTCTGAGTTGTTTTCTTTTACATGGGGTAGTAATGCAAACATCGCAAAGGACGTGTTGCTTCCTACTGGCTCCGCCTTCGATTCCAGGGGTGTCTCATCCTTCTGCCACATCCCTCCGAGTGAGGCGAGGTCGCTGGGCGGTGGCTCGGATTAATCCGAGTCACGGATGGTCGCACGACATCCCATTTAATGTCTATCTTTCCGGGGCGGTTGCTCAGATTGATCCGAACTACGGATTGGTTGGCTTGGATGAGCTTCTGTCTAGGACTTCTGTTGGCGGGTGGCTCGGATTGATCCGAACCTCGGATCCGGGGCGGGGCGGTAGGCTTGGATGAGCTTCTGTCTTGCACTTCTGTTCAGCTCGTATTCAGAATGACCGTGGCAGGTAGAGTTTGTGCTTTCATGGCTCTGCTAAAAGTACTTATCATGTCGACTGTGTGAAAACGTCTTCTGTAGATGAGGCGGTGTAATGTGGCTGTCCGGCGTCGGTGTGCTGTTCCGTTCCTCCCCCAGAAATACAGAAACGGATGTTTTGCACACTGTGGCGAGGGTTGTCCGACTGTTCTGTCTGTCTCAATGTGCTTTACGGCGTGGGTTTTGATAATTTTAGGAAATCCCGCAKCTGCTCTGGAACGGGTCCCTGCATGACTTTTAGAAAACACTCCACTGGCTTGGTGAACTTCTGATTGATGATCTTCTATAAGGGCTTTGTAATGCGATGTGGAAAGATTTTTTTTTTKGACGATTTCCGATTGACGGCCTTCTTTAAGGGCTTCGCCGATAAAAAAGTGTTGGGCGTTACAACTGGGTGTGGGCCTCGTCGGGGAAACTATCGCTCACTGACATTGTTTACGACGGTCTCCTCTTTCGTATGTCTATCCATATGTTTGTGTTGTGTAGGGAGTTTAATGTCGTCGAGTTCTTCGACAAGCATCGCCATGACACCTGAGAAGCACATGCGCTTAGCGAAACCCTTTCCACCTTGTGCGAGATCGTTGCGGCATCATGACGGTCAAACATGGATCGACGATGCAACCGAGGACTACTTCGAGGACGACCCATGGACGACCGTCGTCCCTTACATGAACCGGCATCTCGACGAATGGGACGAAAATGACTAGAAGGCGATGGAGCGTTCCTACCCATGGGCAAGCCATTACAAGTTTGCCAACATGTTGGAGTTCGGGAGCCTCATTGCACTGCCCTCCATCGAAAGACCCTGGACGATAAGGGTAAACCGGTCCGCTTCCGTACCATCTTCAGACGTCGCCTCCACTGCGAGTACATCACATCTTCGCCATGAACTTGGAGAAGTTCGCAGAAGCAAGAGTTGGTGGACTGCGCTCGTCATTGTTCATTCTTGGAACACTACCCACCCCGTTGCCCAGGGACTTCTCCACAAGCTCTGTCGTACTATTGTGTGCGGTTGACGGATGACGGATGTCCTTTCGCCAGAGTACTATGTGTGGCTTCTTCAAGCAAAAATAGGAAACTTGTGGATGCAGTTGTGCTTGTGTCACGCAATGAGAAGGTGCTTCAGGGATCCAAGTTCAAGGCGGTCATTTCTCGCCCAGATGTAGATGGGCGGTCAGACCTGGTGAGAGCAGGTCAGGTAAGAGTTTTTCTGTCATTGTGGGATGATGTGGAAAAGAAATTGTCTGAAATACGTGACTGTATAGGGAATTCCTTAGCACGACGAGGAGGGTTTGTCAGGATGAAATACATGTCCGTGTTTTCGGAAAACGCAATAGTCGACGAGCCACAGATCCATATGTATGGATCATCTATGAATGCTATGTATGGCTTCCGTTCTCGACCTTGTCCGCAGGAAAGCCCGTATGTCACAAGATACGGACGTGTGGTCAGACCTTGTGTTTAAGGGAAAAGGAGACTCCCTCATGACGACTAAAGTTGACAACGGCGTTGTGGCATTTGAACTAGCACTGCAGACTTGAGAAGGTGACGTTCTATAAGTGTTCCGATTCATCCAAATCATCAATCAGATACATGCGGGTGCACCCAACATTGAACGCGATGCATGAAGGGTTCCCCAAGGACGATCCTTGGCCGAACAACAACCCGTCAAATTCGGTCTGTGCGACTCGCTAACAGCACACCGTCGAGTTTATTTTCTTGCACGCCTTCGAGGCAAGCGAGGCTTCCAAACAGTCCACCGCCCTCTAGATCGTCTGGCACTGCCATGTTTCGTAATTGTCCGCGATGGTTTTCAGATAGGACGCCATGAAATGTGGTGCCCGTGTTCGTGGCCCTCTGTGCAACAGCCGCTGCATGGCAGAAAGTGACGTGAATGACGCCGGCCGAGGCTGCAATCATGCATGTCCAGCATGACATCTTGTGTCTCGGATTCATTCGAAGTCGCCGGCTGCACAAGCGTTTTCATTCTCATCCCCGAAAAAGTCGTTTGTTTCCCTAGACACCTGCTGAAAGAAACTCCTCTTTCCGTCAATACGCTGCATACGAGCCGATGATCAGCAGCCGCGCAGAATACATAGCACGTGCCGATTGCAAAATCGTCAGGTCATTTTCTCGCGACGGCGAAGGCTCGTGATCACCCCCGGCGACGGCGACGATGGTTTTCGGATTGGATGCCATGAAATGTGGTGCCATGTCCGTAGCCCTATGTGCAACAGCTGCTGCCACGCTGAAAGTGACGTCAGCGACGCTGGCCGACGCTGCAATCTACCTTGTCCGGCATGTCATCTTGTGTCTCGGATCCATCCGAAGTTTAAGGTCGCTCGAGCTTGTTCCTTCTCTTCACCGAATGATCAGCACCTGCACAGAACACAAAAACACTTCCCGATTGGAACATCATGGGTTCATTGCGTTGTCGACTCCCACATGATGATTACAGTGAACATCGGCATGATGGCAGGTCCGCCTCTCCGATGTGGGTCTAACGGTGGATTGCATCAAATCTGCTCTCAAAGATCCACACCCCAGAGGGGGGCCAGCAATCGACCACAGCTTGCTTGTAAAACATCATATGATGTGTCGATACAACTAACATTCAGAACTGATTGGTGAGCATCTGGTGCTACGCCAATAAGTTCATCATGCGGCTGCGATATTCCTCCGCGATTGCTCATTTTGGGGTTCTCGCGTCATGGACTCCCTCATGATGACTACAGTAAACAGCGGCAGGGTAGCAGGTCCCCTTCTCCGGTATGGATCTCACGATGGAGTGCGAAACTCTGCTCTCAAAGATCCAGACCGGGAAAGGGGGCCAGCTATCAACCACTGCTTGATCGTAAGGCATCATATGATCTGTCTATTACATCAGCATTCAAAACTGTTTGGTGAGCATCTGGTGTTACGCCAACAATTTTCGAACACGACCACGAGGTTCCCTAAGAGTGTTTTTGCCACTCGAAAGTACAGACCGCCGACTGTTTGGCACTGCGGGAAGGTTGTCAATTTCTTACGACGCGGAAGACTCGTGATAGCTTCCGTCGTCTGTCTGCGTGCTGATGGTGCTTGGCATCCAAAGTTGCAGGCCGCTCAAGCTTGTTCCTTCTCGTCACCGAATAAGTCGTCTGTTTCCCTCGTCCCATGCTAGAAGAATCTCCTTTTTCCCTCAATACGCTTCATACTCGTCGATGATCACCGCCTGCACAATACACAAAAACACTTCCCGATTAGAACGTCGTTGGGTCACTGTGTTCTCGACTCCCACATGGTGATTACAGTGAACAGCGGCATGATGGCAGGTCCGCCTCTCCAATGTGGGTCTAACGGTGGATTGCGTCAAATCTACTCTCAAAGATCCACACCGCAGAGGGGGGCCAGCAATCGACCACTGCTTGCTTGTAAAACATCATATGGTGTGTCGATACAACCGACATTTGGAACTGGTCGGTGAGCATCTGGTGCTACGCCAAAAAGTTCGTCATGCGGCCGCGATATTCCCCCGCGATTGCTCATTTTGGGGTTCTCGCGTCATAGACTCCCTTATGATGACTACAGTTAACAGCGGAAGGGTAGCAGGTCCCCTTCTCCGATATGGATCTCACGGTGGAGTGCGAGACTCTGCTCTCAAAGATCCAGACCGGGAAAGGGGGCCAGCTATCAACCACTGCTTGATCGTAAGGCATCATATGATTTGTCCATTACATCGGTCTTCGAAACTGTTTGGTGAGCATCTGGTGCTATGCCAACAATTTTCGAACATGACCGCGAGGTTCCCTAAGAATGCTTTTGCCACCCCACAGCACAGACCGCCGACTGTTTGGCACTGCGGGAAGGTTGTCAATTTCTTACGACGCGGAAGACTCGTGATCACTTCCGTCATCTGTATGCATGTTGATGGTGCTCGGCATTGCATACTTGACGCACTGGTGGTGTGTGCTGCAATTGTCTAAATCTCACGGGATTTAAGTGTCTCAGATGCATCCGACATAAGAACCTGCGACGATGCGGACTTGCCAATATTTACCTGCATCATTGTATCGGATTCATCCGACTTTAAAATCAGTTACATATTTGCGCACCCGCAATTTCTACAATATGTCTGATCGGTGACGGGCAAGGCTTGTAGTCCAGTTCAAGGTTGGCTGTGCACGTCTAATGTCAAGTCCGATATTTGCCTGCGTCGTTGCGCCGGATTCATCCGACTCTAAAATATGTTACATACTTGCGGGCCCGCCATTTGTACACCATACATGTAAAATCGGTGCGGGTCAAGGCTTGTCGTCCGGTTCAAGGTTGGCTATGCACTGTCTTTTTGTTTCGTTGTGCTGCCCTCTATAGTGTTCCCCAACTAGCGGACGCATCTCCGTCGCTTTATCATTGTCAAAGTCCAACAACTGTCTCGACTGCGATTTGCGTCGACGTCTGTTGCTCTGCTCGCAGGGAAAAGTGGAACGCTTCTCAACACATGCTTCACTGGTGTGATACGACGACGGTCGATCAAGACTTCCATCCCATGCCAGCTTGCCTTCTGTTATGTTTTCGGCAGGAATTGGCTGGGAAGGGATTGGTTATGGGCGTTCGAGTTCCGAGCAGTGCCGATAGTACTTCTTCTCAACTCGAGCCATGTGCTTCCTCTGGAAAACGGTCACGTGACTCAAACACTCAGCATCGACGGAAGAGAATGCAGTTGTCCACCTCCACCGCGCATTCGTACATCTGTCGTGACGTGCTCGAAGACCACATAAACACTGGAAGCGGGGGTCAGTTTCTTAGTGTCGATTGTACATCCAGAGTCTCTTCAGCATGTTCTGAAATGACAGATGCTGGGATGTCGAGCTTCATACCCGAGGGGAATCTCGGTGAATGTAGTTATAGTGGGACGGCGTACGTGTATAGTGCGAACAACTGCACTACTGCTGGTTCATCCTTGGGAGTTGCCGATGGGCGTGATAGGGTTTCCTCGTCTACCCCTCCGCAGTGTGAGGAGAGTCAAGGACCGTCCACGGATGAAATCACTGAGTACTGCTATTCACGAGATAGTCAGAGCTCGCGCTGTCTCTCCGAAGAGGACCGCCACATWCGGTACATTTTGCCGGCGCCTATGCCCGGTGAAAGAAGACCCTATTCTATGGCAAACAGAGAACCGGCCAAAAAGACACAGCATCGGTGAGCTATGGGCGAACTCAGGATGCAGTCACTTCAGGCAGTGCGAGGGATGCTCTGTTGTAGGCGGATGTGTTGCGCTGAACTGACAGYCGAAGATGTCAGGCCGGTGCGGGAGGCATTCTACTCGAAAAGTTTCACGGAAAGGACGAAGTGGTGGTTGCAAACCATACATGACTTCACGGTTATGGAAGGTGGTGCTGAGCAGATCAGGCCTATAGCTTGCAAACGAAAGATGTGCGTGCAGGCATACTGTAACATTCTCGACATTTCTCGTAACACATTCTATGTCTACAAAAGGATGTACGATAACGGTGTTGTCGTTAGGGAGCATGGGCACTCGGGCTTGTCTAAACCATCCGAAAAAGTCGTAACGATGCTTGCACTGTTGAAACAATTCATCGACGACCACGCCGATAGTATGCCGAATGACATGGTCTGGAAAAACGGAGTTTTTCGTCCTCGCCGTAGGATTTCTGCGACATTCACAAAACGAGCAATTTATGAATCATTGCGCTCTGACCTTTTGATGTGCCACTCGGAAGTTGTGTCGGAGTCGACTTTCTACGCTATGTGGAGTAAGCACTTCTGGCACGTGAGTCTAGCTATGTCCAACACATTCACGAAGTGCGCAAAATGTATATTCTACAAGCAGTGCATTGCTAAGTCGAAGTACGAGAGGGGCCGTAAGAAATCCAAAGATAGGATGCGGAAACATCAAGAGCTGCAAGTCAACCACAGGCTAGACTATAGCCGCTGCAAAATGGATTCCATCTTGCGGCAGTTTGAGTGTGTGTGCATCATTATCGACGGCATGGATCAAAAGAAAACTAACATACCGCATATAGGACATGCTAACTACTCAAAGGACTTGCACCACGAGAGGATGATGAAGACTGGTCTCACGGCCGTTCTGGTCCATGGTCGGGATCCGTCTATATATGTTTACACATATTTTCCTTACTACACACACGGCCCCAGCAGTACGGCAACGTGTTTAATGCGGACTCTTACGGAGATCCAATCCAATGGGAAACCTCTACCGCCGTTTCTTCGTATTCAAGCTGACAACTGCTTCAAAGAAAATAAGAATAGATTCATCTGCGCATTGGCAGCACTTCTTATGAAGTTCGGGATTTTCAAGGAAATAGAAATTGGTTTTATGATAGTTTGACACACGCACACAGACGTCGATGCCACGTTTAGTGTTTTCTCCAAGAAACTCAAGGACAATGATTCCTACACAATAGATGAGTTGTTCCTTTTGCTAGAGCGGTCTCATAAGACTCCTCCGCGGTGTATTTTTCTTGATAGGATAGCAGACTGGAGAGGTCTTATTTACCCGCATGTTTCAAAGCGCATGACAGGGATTTCGAAGCCTCATTTGCTAAAATTCTACATGATAGGTGATAATCCCGCCATGTCCTATAAAGAGTATTGCACAGACGCTAAGAGATTGCCCAAGGATGGTCCTTTTTACTGGTTCAAACAAACAGACAACGGTGGTTACGTTGATCCGCAGCAACCTTTCGATCCTCTGCCGGTCCAACCGGCGTTCCTCGACGATTACAAAAACGGTTTGGAGGATGTGAAGAGGTTTTTGGAAGTCTATGGAAAAAAAAAGAAACTTGGATGACTTTCCGAGACGAAGAGGTGACTAGAATAGATAGGGTTTTTCGGTTTTGGGAAGATCACGTCAAACACGCGGGGGACATTATCGACAACGGGGTGCCTTCGGCACCCATCACGGAGTTCTGGCCAAAGGCCACCCATGTCGTTGAAGACAGGAGTTCTTACTCTGATTCGGATGCATCCGAATTACAGCGAGAACCTCTGTTCGTGGGTCTTCAGAGGGACAAGCCTAAGGCCAACTTTGATCCTTTCAAAGATGTGCATGTCGACAGTTTTGTCATTATGCAACCATCAGACGAGGACATGCATCAAGGAGTGCCTTTTTGGGTTGGCCAGGTTCGCAGTGAAGTTAACAAGAACGAAGATTCACCAACTTACAACCAATTCAAAGTGGAGTACTGGGTTCCAATCGGAAAAGCGACCACACTAAGAGAATTGTATGCCAACGCATGGGAAAAAAAATGAAAAAAAACTCTGGGCACGAGGAAGAGTATCAACATGTCACAACCATTGCGTTTTCTTGGATGAGACAACAAGGACGAATGTCTGCGAGTCCTCCAGAAAGTTTACCAAGGGTCTTGTGATTCCTCTGAAAGTAAGAAAAAATGCAACTCCCGCCCTAGAAAACGGCGTTGGCACTCAAACACAAAGCGTTTCCGGAGAAGGGAGCGGGCAAGAGGCTACCTCATCGAGAGTGTGATGGTTGTCGTCTTTTCGTGAGGAGAACGTATTGTCATGCTGGCCTGTGCACACCACGCTTGACTCCACGGAATACATCGCTTAATGATTTGTGCACTCTGGTTACGCGCTTCAAATCAACAAGAGTTCTTCATCAATTTTCGACATTGAGCGTGGGGGCGTTTTGGTCGTCGTAGCATGACCTCGGGCTTTCGATCCTGACCTTGATGTGACACTTTTATTGTGACTTTTGTCTTTTGCAGTGTGCAGACTTTCCTCTTCTGACGTACTTCGAAAACATGGATGAGATTTTGGGCTTCATTGAAATAAAAGTACCTCAACGACTGGCGATCATCACAAAGGGAGGAGCGTTTCCTTTTCAATATGAGAGAATCTTCAAGATCGTAGCGGGAGAACGGACAATGTTTGTCATCATGGTGAGGTTTACTGATCTGAACATTTTCGACATGCGAATATATGAGCGTCGGGGAGAAAATTAATGGGGGGAGATTTTACAAGAGCTTATGTAAAAGCTTCAGAAGTTCTTTTCGCCTTGAGACGTGCTGTGCTCGGAGCAGGGGGTGACATTGAGGGTTTCTCGTTTGCCATTACGGAGTTTGAAGGTCTGCCTCAACCTCCAATCTCGGCTTGCATGGTGGACGGTTCGACATGGGAATCGATAGTGAACGCTCTGCGAAGAGGCTTCTTCTGAAGACTTCAACTTTTTAAGACTTTTCGTGATCAGTCATACGTTTCTAGAGTTTTTTGTCATTATGTCGGATTTGTGAACATTTCCGTAGTATAGTCATTTTTTGTTTATTTTTACTTTTCACCAGTTTGAGAGACGAGTCTCGACACTTCCCAAGTTTTGTGGTCGAATGTCAGATTAGTTGAAATTTGCACACTGTAGAGTATTAACGAAAGCCACGAGTGTCGACCCTGGCTCATGGTCTGTTGTGGTTCGGATGCATCCGACCTAGAGAATAAGGATACTGTTACGACAAGGAAACACAAGAGCGTCAAGGGGGAAACTAGATGCTGGGAAATTTTACAGCAGCTTATCTGCAAGCTGCAGATGTTCTTGTGTCCTTGAGACGTGTTGTTGTCATGGCCGGGGGAGACGTTCTCGGTTTCCATTACGGGGTTCGAAGGTTTGCCTCAACCTCCTATCTCGGCTTGCATTGTTGACGGTTCAACATGGGAACTCTACTGAACGCTTTGCGAAGAGGCTTCTTTTGAAGATTTCAAGTTCGGGACACTTTGGTAACGAGTCTTACGTTTTAAAAGTTTCGTCAGGATGTCGGATTTGTGAATGTTTTCATAGTGTAGGTTTTTTCAGAGATAAATCTCGACATTTTCAAATTTTTGTGTTAGAATGTCCGATTAGTTGAAATTTTCACACTGTGAAGTACTGAGGGTTTCTGATTCATCCTGCGTCCTCGCCTTGCAAACTGTTTGGTTGTGTAGAACGTGGGACTCAGTTTTGCAAGGTTTAGTTCACATTTCATGGCGTAGTGGGTGTTCTTGATTTGGATAGCCTTGCCAACTCTTTGGTTAATAGAAACTTTTGAGGTAACCGTCACAAATTCACAATATTGGGACCAGATAACTGTTATCTGTTTTTACGGCGTACTTCTCATTTGTCTCGACAATGGTTGTGTGCCTGCTTATGTAGGCTGGGTGTCCCGCTCTGTTTTTAATTTGTCTTCGCTTTTCAATCTGATTCTCATGAGTTGTCAAATGTCTTCAAAATCCAGTGAGATCTTTCAAAATAATTATAAGGTCCTTGGTCACTTCAGCAACTGATAATCTGTACACAGTTCGATTCGTCCTACGCATTCGTTTGAGCCTTCTCCAATGCCCAATCCTCAGATGATAACGTCTCTACATAATATGTTCCCCACCACTTCACTCTGTACGATGCCCGTTTGTTTTGAGAAATGTTTGGTAAAGTGATAATGTACATGCATCCGCCATCTAGTTGAAATTTAAGACTGATGGTTACTAGAGTTCTTAAGGGGTTCCCAAGGGTGCACTTTTTTTTGTTAACGTACATCATTTGATCTCGGCGAGGACAGTGGCGGAGTGGTGGGCAGCATTGGGTAGGGATGTTACAAGTTCATGGTTGCAAGGTCGAACCCAGCAAGCGAAAAATAATAACATCTCTACATAATATTGCCCACCACTTCACTCCGTCCGACGCCCTTTTATTTTAAGAAATGCCTGATAAGCTATAATTGCTTCTTGGAATGATAACATATTGGGCTATGATCATAAGTTCAACCTTTTGATTGAGTGAAGGATATTTAATGAATGACGCACGGTTGATAACATAACGGATTTTCTCCATCCGAATAATGAAATATTTGATTCGGATATATCCCAGTTTTACTATAAAACTTGCCAACTTGTGCACTACGGATATCGAAACATGTGATTCGGATGTATCCTACTCATCCTGCTTGTATTCAATTAAACTTCAAAAATGAGTTATTCTTGTCACTCCCATGCACCCTTTAAAGCCTCAACGAATACCTTTTTCGGGTCACTCATATGTGTCCCTCACAAGGCGAAACCTTCGATATGCTACGTTCATACTGACTATCTGAATGTGTGCCAATTTAGTAAGGATGTATCCGACTTCAGTAATTGAACTTTTCGTCTTGAAACAAACTGAATGTGTTGAGGATTTATCCATTGAACAGGGACTCTTATTGTTGTGTATTAATGTATAATGAGCATCTTCTTTCGTCAGCCGTGTATACCTTTCGAGTTTCTCGAATGACAAAAGTACTATTTAGAAAATAATGTACTATTTTGATGAAGAACATGTTTCACTAGGCATATCGTTCAACTCTTCCTCGTAATCGCGTTCGTCGAACTCGTCTTTCCATGCGAGGTGCTGTTTTTCATCATTATTCAGAGGAGACTCTTTTGGGCCCAGGATCTGGATCATTCCTATCCGAACAATACTGGGATTTTTCTTCGGCGATCGAGTAGAGATTCATAGCGGCAGTGTTTGAGGTTTCCCCCCCATTTGTGTGAGGACGAGTTGTTTAGAATCGAAGTGTATTCGGGCTCCTACCACCATCGCCCAGGGCAGTCCCAACAGCACCGAGTAGAAGTGTACATCGATAACTAACGCGTTAACCAGCACGTGTACTCAGCCTACCTTGACCGCGACGTTCTCAATGATCCCTACGATGTTCATGGCTTCTTCATCGGCCGAAACATAGTTGTCCTTCCCTGGTAGGGGGAGGATCGAATTCAGTCGGCCCGTCTTTCTGACAGTGTCCAGGGATATAGCTACGGCTGATGATCCGGTGTCAATAAGCGCATCAAATGGTTTACCCCAAACCTCGGAGTCGCACTCAGCGCTTTTCCATAGGACCGATCGGACACACACGAAATGATCTCTCTCGGCGTAAGAAATGGCGACGATTCTTGCTGTTTCAAGTGTGTTAGCTTCGATCGCAGGGGGAGGACTCGCCTCGTTCTCATCTTCTTTCTTTTTCTTCAGCATACGTTGAACGCGCTAGTAGGTAAAGCGCTTTTGATTGTTCTGACATTGCTGCAGAAGCTTGTCATTCGCAGCCTCATATATGGTCAGCAGGTGCCCTATGGGGACCGACACTCGGATGTCCAGCTGTTTGAGTGTCTGTAGGACATCGATCTCTCCTGTTTGAAACTGTGGTCCTGGATCCGATAAGCGCTCGACCCAATCGAGGTCGTCTTTGGCGGGTCGGATCGCTCTGATCAGTCCTGCCAAA
This sequence comes from Chara braunii, assembly GCA_003427395.1. Classification (NCBI taxonomy): domain Eukaryota; kingdom Viridiplantae; phylum Streptophyta; class Charophyceae; order Charales; family Characeae; genus Chara; species Chara braunii. The sequence continues at coordinate 230,369 of BFEA01000303.1, read as the reverse complement.
TGAAGGTACTCGGTTGGATCAACGACATTGGCGGATTCGGAAGATGATCCTGATGTAGACGCGACAGGATCGGTTAAGGAAGGTTGATCGGCCACGGAGGGGGAAGCTTCCCTCGAGGCTTCCAATATTGTGGCCACCCGGCCTTGATTCAGGGCCACAGGCACGGCTGCAGGTGGACGTTGATTGCGTTTCAGTTGGGGGCATTCTCGCGCGAAGTGTCCCGGCTGTTTACAGTTGTAGCATTCGATCCTCCCCGCTGGATTAGCCATATGAAGGGAGGCAGGAGGAGGAGTTAGTCCCACTGCAGGAGGGGCTGTCAGCAGCGGATACTGAGTGGAAACAGGGCGAGAAGGGTTGGAATTAGTCTTCATTACTTTTGTCATGATCTACTCCAGCCGGTCCACCTGAGAAGCCTGCATCTGCAGCAGATTATTCATCCACTCAGACTGTTTAGTCGTAGCGGTATGAATCATCTGAGCCAGATGCATGTTGGTAATAGGTACTGATGCGGCGTCTTGAGTCATGATTGTGTTCACAGGCGCCACTTTGGCAAGAAGAGGAGGTTTGGTGAGAGGTAGGGAGTGATACAGGGAGGGATCAGGGGCGGGGCCGTCCTGATAGTCGTGATCGGGACGAGGGTAAAACCGTCCCACCGCTCTGAGCCATGACCGCTGCTTAGCGGCCACGTCTTGGATCGTGTCCGAAATGTTTTCTTCGCCCTGACTAATATACTTACGCGTGTCCAACAGATCTAGCTTAAGAGCTTTGGTTGTAATGACGGATAGTTGGTTCGTCTTGGGAGGGACCTTTTTCTGTAGCTTCGCCTTCAACACGGGATTACGGAGATGATCGATGAACAGATCTCGAGCAGCATTTTCTTCTCGTCCCGTCTAAGGCGGTCTGAAATCGATCCACGAAGTCGGGTAACAGTTCCCCTGGTTCCTGTGGACGAGTCTTCAGTACGAACCATGCAGCATCTTCACTGACCTCGTCAAGTCGCGCTAGGAACGCTCTCTTAAAGGTGTCCGGATCTACCCATCGGTGCCTTCTGAACCAATCGTGTGCGGTATTTCGGAGTAACAGGGTGATGACGCAGTGAAGGTCCTCGGCGTTATAACCTTGTGCTTGCATGGCTTCAAGCCATGCCTCCAGATGAGTGTAGTTGGGATAGAATGGAAAGGTAGCGGGGATGCTTACCATCACCCGGGGAGGTGTTCCATTAGCGTCAACCATGGGCATATATGTTCCAGCCTCGGCGGACCTCTGCCGAGTGACGGGAGGTCTGAGGCGATTAGATTGTTTAGCTGATCTTCCTCTCGCCAGCTTGTCTTACTATCGTCAAAACCGACACGTGCCGGCTCCGATACCAACCTCACGCCCTGCGATGTCTTCCGTTCGGAGTGTTTTCGATTGCGGAAGGAGGGGGGGGGGGCTGGACAGACGGCAAAATGGGGTGTGCCAAGGATTTTTGGAAATTGAGTGCGGGGATACGGACAGAACCGAAATCCCCCGTGTTGGTCCGACTTAGTAAGAGGGGAGGGTCCATCACTATGCGGATATCTTAGGTGAAAAGGGCATGTGCGAGACGCTCGACGCGAGAAATTCAATCCAAAAAATATCGTTGAACGTCCTAGCGGGCCGTTGCCCTTCGCTTAGCGTGAAAGGGGGCAGGCACACTTCTAGTGTCTCGTTTTCGGATCAAGTCTCGACGCCGCTCATTGCACAACTCAGAATCTGGCGAGGAGCCTCTCAATCGTGTAGCTCGTTCTTTGTGTTCGTCCTCACTCCGTACGCGGTAGTGGAAACCCTTAGATTGGTAACGCTCGAGGCGACAACAGTCGCTACACAGAGTGTTGGGCCAATGGGGCGCCACTGCCGTCCACGGAATGACAATCAACTCGTTAAACGGTAATAGCAGTGAATAAGGCGGAAAATGCGTATCAATAATGACAAAGCCTGCTCCGACAAATCCTGAGCACCGAGTTTCTGGAGGGAAATGATATCGGCCGCCGATCTTGGCGACGACTTCTCGTACGTCCCACTCGCATACACGTGTCTTGTTCTCGTTCTATGGGAAGGGACGTGGCGGGAGTACGGGAGGCCGACGCCCAGTCGGGTTGGGGCCTTAAGTCCACATGGCAAACCAATCAATAACCGTTCATCGTTAATCCCCGTTTATCGATCGGGTTTTGCCTTTATCTGTACGAAGCAAAGTGGGAACATCTTTCGTTTCTCAGAGAGAGAGAGCTGGCAACGGTCTATGGTTTCACCCAAAAAGTTCTATACTATGATCGTAGGGGCGGTACCTACATCCAGTGGGACATAGCTAGTGATCCACGTATGCAAGTCATACGTGGCGCCCTGCTTCCTTTCGATAATGCAAGTCGCTTTCCGGGTTTGTGAAACGAGGGCAAACCGCAGAAGGTACGCGGAACGTATTCTGAAGTGAACACTCGATCGGAATCACATCGTCATCAGATCTAAACACTCTTGCATTCTCGAACAAAATCCCAACAATATTGTTCTAGCCAACACTCAATCTCTACCCRCTCRCCATAGCCCTTCAGCCGAATCAAAGACCAAATGACCAARCATTCGYAATTACTCRTCGMGGAAGRTGCGAAAATGAYAGCCTTATATTGTCAAGTGTTCCATGTGCTATGCACCCCTGCCCCGTTATTCCGAGTCTAATCAAAGCGCCRACCCATCAGACAACCATTCCCAAACATGCATAATCATTCACATTAAAAGATGAGTGAGCAAAATGAACTCCATAGAGAACGATCACACAAAAGTTTGGAGATAAAAGAGTTTGCGGCTTAACTGCCGCGAAGTTGCACTCATACCAAGGAATAGGACAGAGACAAGGAGGCGCATCCGCCGTAAAGTTCCACCGTGGCCCCAGGCCATTCATCCATCCAACTCATGCCACTCCTCATACCTGCACCGACGGTCCCGGCCGTCGCGTGCCACTTGCCACCATCGCGATCGTCACCCCGCCGACTTAGTTTCTGCGCGGGCTTGCCCCGATCCCCCACAGTCCGTCGCGGCGATCAGGCGCACAGCCAGCCAGTCTACAGTCAGCCCGTCGGGACTTTTCGACTTGCATCACACGCACACCATCTAGCCACTGCTTCCCAGAAGCTGGCTGACAAGTTGATAGAGAGCTTTGCGGATGCGCCGACGGAATTTATAGTTGCGAGAAGGGAGAGAGATGCGGGGAAAGATGAAGAGTAGGGTAGAGGAGGGTAAGGGAGGGCTTGAGGGTAATCGCCCGTTGAAAGCCATGTTGATCCCACACAACCCGATCTCAGCCAATCAGATTCGTCGCGCAGTAGGAATCTCCTCTTACACGACGCTTCTCCTTGGCTAGATGGAAAGGGAGGATCGACCCGGTTTTTCGAGCGCAGGTTTTAGAGCGGGAAGAAGAAGAGTGCGAAGGATAGCGTGAAACGGGTCCAAGATTCAGATAATCAAGCAAGAGAAAAACGGCGCGCGCGGGGAAGGAGGGAAAGAAAAATAGTTACAGGGGGAGGGAGCAAGAAAACATGTGCATGTTAGGGAAGGCGCAGAGAGAAGCGAGAGAAGGAAGGAGGAGGGAGCTCGCTTACATGGTGCCGAACAGCAAAAGAAGAATGGGCACCGAAACAGTTGCAGTTTTTCAGAGTCCTACGCTAATTCAAAAATTGAAATCACCATATCTGCGCGAAAAGTAGACGCGAGAAAAGAAAGAAAGTCATACGCCCATCCCTATTCCTACAAAATTCCCAGAGTTTCCCTTGTCGAGGCCGAGAACATTCGCGCGTGAAAGGAAACGCCGCGTTCCGTTAATTTCGGAATTCCTAACTGCTAAGCTAAATTCCGAGCGTGCTCACTAAGGCGCACGTAATTCCCATGTATTTCCAAATAAAAAAATATGTCGGAATTTCAAGAACTATTAGTGCTGACAAACGAGGTACCTCTAATTCGAGCAAAAACAGAGAGGAGGTTTTCGGGGGCCGATCAAGACCCATTTAGATACAGAGAGAACACGGGAAGGAAAGGGGTCCGAAAGATGGCGCAGGTCTGGAAGTTGGTTCGTCACAAGTCCCTTGCACTTGCCTTCCTGAAGTCATTTCGCTAATTTGACCTGTATTATTTTTTCACGTCATGCAATCTGTATTTTGTTTTTGTACCCCATTTGGGCGTCCAATGGGATTTTTCAGTGTGCTGTGGTGATGTTCATGTGTTTTGCGGCATGACCTAACCCCAAAATCATGTTGTTTTGCAATCAGACTCGTTCTCAAACACACTTTTCATGCATGTAAACAGCAACGCAACATACTGGTGACATGCGCCCACTCAAAACTCAGAGATATGGCTTTC
>BFEA01000303.1:184707-208574 GCA_003427395.1 Chara braunii | reverse complement strand
AAAAAAAAAAAAAAAAAAAAAAAAAAAAAAAAAAAAAAAAAAAAAAAAAAAAAAAAAAAAAAAAAAAAAAAAAAAAAAAAAAAAAAAAAAAGCCAGCAAAGAAGAAAACAACGAAGAAGAAGAGAAGAAGCCACAAAAAAAAAAACTATGCAAAATTTCTAGGAGGACTCTGACTCCATATCAGTCATGAAAAAAATGAGAAAAAAAAAATTATGTTGTTCTTTTATTTATTTTTGTTTTATTTATTTTTTTCTTTTTAGCCGATTTTCGTTTTTCATTTTGAAAATTCGTAAATCAAGTCAAATTCGAAAAAATCAATTACCCTAGATTTTTGTTGTTGTTTTTTACTTATTTTTTGTTAAAAAAGAAAAAATTGGGCCACGAGGTAGGCCTCGTTGGCCGCGTCCGCAGCCGACTTTTCCGGCCACGACGGCTGATTTTCCCCTGACCTAGTCCGCGGGTGCCACGTAGGTGGCGGGCAAGAGAGGAGGGTGTCCGACTCTTGCATGATTATCTTATCTATGTGATTGCCTCAAAGTCTCTCTCTCTCCCTCTCTCTCTACGACCCATTCCTCCACCTAGTACTCCTCCCTCTCTTTTTCCTCCTGAGGCCAAACTCTTCCTCCTCCTGTTTGTCACCCTCACCCTCCCGCTCGCCAGCCTCCCCTTGTTCGGCTATGGGTCTCCTTTCTGTCCCTGACAAAACTGCGTGTTGTTGTGTACATGTGTCCAAACATGCAGCGCGCGAAAAGGAAACGACACCAAAAATATCCTCATCTCCCCGTTCTTAAACCTCATCCCCCTCTCCCTCGTCCTCTCGTTCATCGTTCTCCTCCTCTCGCTCGTCGTGCTGCCCCCTCTTCTCCCGTTCCTCTTATATACGGGGCAGTTCTGTTTGATGATAGATGGATATATATACACATTCATCATGAAGAGACTCATTCATCATGAATATATATATACATTCATCATGAGGAGACTTATTCATTATGAATATATATATACATTCATAATGAGGAGACTTATTCATTATGAATATATATATACATTCATTATGAAGAAACTATGTAGTTACTATATGGGTCTAGCGCAGTTGGTACACCCATGAAGAGACCAAAGTTCGAATCCAAATACAATCAGATGAACGCAAGAGAACAATTTTGAATTACCTGGGCTGGTCAGTTCAATGATGATTTTTGAAGGCCGTCGAGCTTTTTTTTTTCTCCTAAAAAAAAATTGAACATGGTTATCCAATATGAGATGAGAAAACGACAAAAAAGTTGAAGAAAGGGGATATGAAATGACGATGGAAGGCGAATTTGAAAGAGGAGGTGGGCGTAAGGGTACAGAAGAAGCTGCACAGAACAACTGGCATCAACAACGACGGGGAGGGCAGAAAATGGATATGAAGCCAAGGTTGTAAGGCTCTTGAAAAAAAAAACAGGGTAACTACTGTCATGTCACCTTTGAGTATCAAATGGGTAAAAAAAACACGCATTGACAAAAAAAATCGTGCCGAGTTCAAAAAGGCATCAGAAGTACCGACGGTTGTGGTGTCAGACCAGGTGTCATATTTACAAGGGTCGCCCGTGGTGTTAGAGGGGAAAACAAAACAAAAAAAGAAAGCCCAACGGATACTTTTTGACCGAAATTGCTCATTTCGAGTTTGTGCGTGACTTTTTTGCCGGTGAGAGTTTTTTTTGCCTTTAGGGTTTCAAAACATTCCGCGTCCACCGTTATTTAAAAAAAAAAAAAAAAAAGGCTACACGCAACAAAACATAAGAAATCATAAAACATCAACTACACCATTACTTCTTCTGGTGCTTCTTTCGTTGACCTCCTCCTATTGCTCGACGTCTTTCCTCTATGCCTCGTCCTCTCGCTCACCGTCCTCTCGCTCACCGTCCTCTTCCTCCCGCTCGTCGTGTTGCCCCTTCTTCTCCCGTTCCTCCTCCTACTCATCCTGCTCCCCATCCTCTTTCACCCTTTCCTTCTCTTCCCAGTCTTCACATCCCTCTTCCTCCCCTCATCACATTCGGTCTCCTGCCACTCGTGCAGTCTTTCCGCTCGTTGTCCCCCTGCTCGTCATCCAGACTCATCCTCTGTCCCACTGGGCTAGCCCTTTTGGAGCAATCGTAGGCCAAAGCACTTAGGCACGACAGACTTTGGGCGCGCGATCAACGAGATCGCGCGGCTGAAATCAGCCACGTAGATTAGGATGACCCCTGCGCAAGGATGACACGCATAAATTGAGAAAATGGTCAATTTTTTATTTATTTTTTTCAGTTTTTCGAAGTTCAATTTTATCTGGAATCGAACTCATGTATGTATTTCAGCACATCAGGGTGCCCTATAATGACACTAAGGTTTTGACTCTTTTGAGAATGTCATTAGTTGCACGCCAATGACCGAAGAAAAAAAGAAAAAAAACAAAGACTTGAGCGTCATCTGGCGCGTTTACAAGAGGCTAGGAGCTGTAACTTCGAGAAAGTAGGCCAGGTGCCCGTTTTCATAGGCGTCAGATCTTATCTTTTTTAAGAATTTTTTGTTTTGGTTGTTGTTTTGTTCTTTTTTTTTTTCCTAGGTAGCACGGGTTTTCTGGCCGGATAATCTGGTCGGATTATCTGGCCGGATGATCGAGGGGTAGGATTATATGAAAATCCGGATAATAAAAAAATGGCAAAAAAAAAAAAAACTTATATTGCACATGCAAAATACAATAGAACTACTTTCCTATTTCATGAAAAGCTTCATAAGGCATGAAAGGGTTTAAAGGGGGAAAGATAGGGAATAAAGGGGTTTAGAGGGGGGATGTTTAATTCATTATATTTATTTTTATCTAAATATTTTTTTCGTTTTCTATTTTATTTTTTATCTTCATAATTGTTGAGATATCAAAGATGGCATCAAGCCAAAAGTTATTCGTATCGTTAATATAAACAACATACTTTTTTCATGATTTTTTTTTTTTTTTTTTTGTTAAAAAAACGTATTTTGCGCAGGGCCGGATTTTCCATATCTCGAATTAATCCATAAATTTTATCCGGATTGAAAATCCGGATAAATTGGTCTGTCGGATAACCAGATTTGCTACATGTTTTTTTTTTAATTTTTTCCCCCCCACTGTTTGAAATAGTAGCAGCCTCGCGGTTTGACGAGGTGCTACATCTTCGCGTGGGTAAGGAGAAGATTCGTTTCCATCTTGCACATTTGGTGAGTAGGGTGGTGGGAGCCATTTTTCGTGAGGCTGCACTTAGACTCACCCCGCCGTAAATCCATTTGGATTTGAACTCTAGTCTGGTTTTCAACAGTTAATGGTTGTGTCTTGGAGGCACAACATTCCAAATGGCGTTGTAAGGCCAAAGGACAAAAGGAAAAGGCAAAGAGGGAAAATAAAAAAAAATGAAAACAAAAAATCAGGATCAGGATTTTGAGAAAACCTGCATTTTTCAGTTCACACCAATATTTATTTGGTGGCGTAAATGATTTTTTTCAGCCCTAAAAATGTCTCTCTCAGTACCTGGGCATCTACGCCACGCGCATGAATGTTTTCAAATTTTTTTATTTGACGAGTTTTTATTTAAAACTCGCTAAAAGTTGAAGTACTTTTTGCACCCCGCTTTGGGACTCTCAGGATTTGAACTCGTGATTATCACGAGTTGTTTTTCCCCCTCAGCCTTGACACTGAGCTGACACTCTTTTGAACTGGCGCCAGTAAAAAAAAAGGCACGCAATGGCTGTCCAAAACTTAGCTGCAGCCATTTGGCTGCCCCTTTTTATGTGGGATATATTGGGCAAAAAACAAAACATGGAGAAAAACCGTGGTTGAAAATTCTTCAACCCATAACCACGGCAAGGTGGTGCAGCTCAACCCTTTTTAAAGGTTGGCTAGCCTATTACCTGCGAGCAGCCAATCAGGTCGTCAACGAATGAAGCCTCTAGTTCTAATGCGCTCAAACTGTCAGATAGTCGAGGGTCTGATTTATCCTTGTTAAATTGAGTCCCAAAGGGATGCTTACTTAGGTCAAACATGTAGAGGTTGAGCCGACCTCCATTTTTAATGAGAGGCTGCTCTGTAACCTTGGTTCCAAACCAAATGGGATATTTTGGGGCTCTGATCGTGGGATGCATGGGCTGCAGAGGAAGGTGTATATATGCCGAATGAGGCATACCAAATTTGGGCATAGAAGTTATGGGTAGCAAAATGAGGTGACAACAGTTGCTCCGTGATTTCAACAGAGGGTGAAGGAGAAGGTGACAAGTGACAGTCTAGCAATGACTTCGGAAGTTAGCAGCTGGAACTGAGATGCACGAACTCATAAGGGTCATAACTGAAACGACATGAGGGTTCCCAAGTCTATGGCTATATTAGAAGGGGCTGGACTCAGGCAAGGCACACTGAAGCGGTGGCTTGATATAGCACAAGGCTATGGGTATATGGTGAGCCTTGAGGTGTGGTACTTGGCCTCAAGGAGTTTCAAGGCAGCGATGAGATGGTGGAAAAGAGTGTTTGAGGTTGGCAGAGTTGAGGGAGGAGCTACTGGTGGAGCTGCTAGTGGTTTCCAAGGTTGAAGGAGTCGTCACTAAAGGAGGAACAGGCCAGCCTTAGCTAAGGCTAGAGAGGTTCTGCCTTAGTACAGGGATGAAATTCGTGCGGTAGACTGAGGTCTGCGCGAAGGTTGAAGGTGGAGTTGGGTGGCTACAACTATAACGAGCAGCCATAGCCCTAGTCCGCGTCTTCAACATCAGGGGGAGACGTTGCTGAATTTTTTCGCCAGCGACGCAACCGATTGAAGGGGGTGATGCTGCCAAAAGTTTTGCACACCGGCATTGCCTCTTATGCTGCCGGAATTTTGGTGCAGCGGCGACCATTTTTTGTGGTAGGGGTTATGCTGCCGGATCGCCGACTCGTCATCATCGAAGTTTTGAGACGGAGTGCTGCTTGATTGCGCCTATAAGAATGGTTGGGCACGGGATGGGTTCTTCGAAGAAGCGATCCAACGTGGCACTATCCCTTTTGAAGGTCCGAATGTGCCTGCTTACGTACCCAGGAATCAGACAATCTCTGCATTGCTTATCAACAGAAAAAAAGATGAAGTTACAATCTTTGAAATCTCCTATTCAATGAGCTTCAGACGGTGGATGACCCGCTTGAAATGAAGAAAGTTTAAGAGAGTGGGACAAAAAGGTTGTTTTGGGTTATTGCGTTGCAAGTACCGCTGGATGTAGTAGTATATACCAAAGTAGGCGTCAGGAGAGTGTTTGGAGCCATCACAAAAGAACACCCACCCATAAGGGATCGTACAAAGCCGAAATTAATGAACTTGAAATACGATATCGACCCACAATTCGGGGGTCGGACGGTCGAACGAATACGAGTGAGAACGGACAGTGGAGACATGAGGGAGTTGAGAATGGTCTGCTCTTCAACCCTGTGTTGTGTACGTTGCAAGGGTTATTTTCATAAAGAGGAGGACTGCACTCGAAGTCCGGCTGGGAGACAAGGCGATCGAAGGAGAGCGGAGAACAACCAGAGACCGTTTGTTACAGTGGCTGACATAAATTTCTACGAGGACGAGGATCAAAGACACGTCGCCGGTCCATCGGACCCCATGCAACACTCTTATAAGCAAGGTAATTAAGGCCGAAACCGGTATCACGGTGACCTCGCTCCAAGTAACTCACAACAGTCACGGCGGCCCGTCGGTAGAGACGCCAGGCGGGAACAAGAGTATGATCGTGATCGAAACCCGGGTCAGTAGAAGGAGCTTTATCCAAGATCAAACCCGCTCTTCTCTCCTATCCCAAGATATCTGGCGGGATATGGGCTGAAAAATCAAGACACAGTAGGATTAGGAGTCAGAGAAACCTTATTTCAGCAGGGGGACTATAATACAGGCTTTGTAGGCGGTAGAGACCAAGATGAAACTTTTGGGGTTGCCCCAGTTCCAGATTATCACTTCAGATTCAACGCACAAGAACACAATAGAGTAGTTTTTGAGTACCAGAATCCCATCAATACCTTGGGTGTAGCTTCATGTGGAAGCGCGCTAGTCCCTTATGAGACTGGCGCACCGGGCTTCCAGCCTCATCCGACAGGATCATGGTTGTTCTCCCGAAGAGATTCAAGAGGTCGCTTTCCATTGAAGCAAGCCAGAACAGATACAAGCAGACTTCAGGGAGAAAGCACATAGAGAGCAGGGGGAACACACCATGAACTCGGCGTTGAAGGATCACAAACATCAGTTGCAAGCTCGGAAGGTTCTCACGTTAATGATGGTCAAGCAATTACCTCAAATGTACCGGGTGCAAGGATGGAACGAGACAGGAGAGTCGTGACAATTGGCAGACGACGGTCGCAACAATTGGAAAAAAGATTGTTAACTTTTGTTTGCTTATTGATCAACGGATCAGTTCAGATTCTTGCTTCGTTATCGCCACAAGGTACTATCTCATTTCACTCCACAGTCACGAAAGAACCGATCATACTAGTTGCGGCCAGACAAAGCTTTGGGGAACTGATTCCTTTTAGATTAATCCTAGAAATTTCTACGCAGCGTTTTTATGTAGATTAGAATGACAAAAAGATAAAGTACAATGTCGCTTTGATTAATGCTTATGTCTCAACAGAGATTCTTCAGTCTTACGGACACTGGTTTGAGGTTGTTAGCTCGTGTACTTTTTTTGCAGAACAAAGTAGAGCCCCTGAACGAAATCAAGATTGATCAAGAGATCCCAACCAGCTTTGTGGCTGAATTGAATGAGAATCTTCTACAGAATAAGAAGTTTGAATCTATCTTTATGCGTAGCATGTTAGCACAGAAATGGCCTCAAGCCTCTCTGTCGGCCACAACACCACAAAGGGGACAGGCCAGGAATGAACCAGGTGGATTAGCATCAGGAACTTTGACAGACCGAATCCACCAGATACTGGGCTCCACGATTGTTCATGGACAATGTTAGAGTATCAACTTGGAATATGTGAGGGCTTTAGGTGACACAACTCGGAGCTCTGAGAGGCGAAGATTAAAATCTTGGCTCCATAAACATAGAATTCAAATTGCTTTACTACAGGAGACTAAGTTGAACGAGGGAAAATCACAGACTTATGGTGGGAAAGTCCATAATTGTGGTCCCCTGCGAATAGTACTAAGCGTGGTGTTTGCATCCTCATTCATAGACAATTGGATGCTACAATTGAAGATCACGATGTGGACTCGTGGGGAAGATGGACGTGGGTGGCATTTGAGAGAGATGGAGAGAGGTGGGGGTTCATGAATATCTATGCTCCAACGGATTGAGCGGAACGCACTTTGTTTTTTCAAGATCTCATGAATCACACACCGGACGTACTCACCTAATAGTTGGTGACTGGAACTGCACATTGGACGAACTTGGGGACTCTTCACGGGAAGCAGCGGACACATCAACCTTACTTCAGTATTCGATTGAGTTGGAACTGATTGACTCCTGTAGGCTAATGTACCCGAAGATCCAGGTCACATATGGTTCTCAGCGACAATGAAAGACAAAACGGCAGGCTGCCACCGAAGGTTGGATTTCTTTTTGGCAAGTCCATGATGGAACGAATCTCTGTACAATATGAAAACGATATGTGAATTGTTGTCAGATCACAATCTAGTACTCGCCATGTTCAAACACGCCAGTGTACCAAAGCACGATAAAGGCTACTTCAAACGGAATGTTCAAGCGTTGAAAAACCCCGGACTGTCCAAGTGGACAAATATTTTATAGCAAAGGTGGGAGGAAGTCAAACAACATTTTCAGTTCATTAGGGGACTGGTGGGACACAGGAATTGCGATCACGTCAAATGTTCTTAGTATGTTCTCGCAGGTTATGGTGGCAAAAGGAAACCAAACAGAACAGAGCATAAGGGATAAACTACAAAAAGTAGAAGAGAGAATCAACTTGCATCCTATCTAAGCCCAAGTGCGGGTCGAGGATAGGGTCATGGGATGAATTGCAGATGGGTGAATCATAAATTTGGACGGGGCGCTTAAAGGTAAAAGGAACAGTGATGTATGATCGAATGACCAGAGAGTCGTTTCAAAAATTGACCCCCAAAAGCGGGGTTCAAGGTATGAACCTGCTCCAACATCCTTTCGTCAAACAGCCAGACCGACAGATTCGTTAGATCACATGTGTGACTACGTTGTCATCTACTTTAAGGATATCCTCACTAGTAGAAGGCCCTTGGATAGTCCGGATCTTGACCTGTCATGTAACTCAAATCACTGGAACAACATGCATGCTCGCATTAGCACAAGGGCAAGGAGAGACTTAGAGACACCCATAAGTGCAGAGGAACTACATGCATCAACGATGTCAATGGCGAAAGGGAAAGTGTCAGGGAGAGATGCCTTACCAATTGAGTTCTACCTACAACACTGGGAACTTCTGACACCACATTTGCTGGAACTTTACAACGGGGTAATGACAGGAAGTTCGGTAACCTCTCAGATAAGTTACATAATCATCTCGCCAATGTACAAGAAAGGTAATAAAACAGACATAAGGAACTGGAGACCCATCTCACTACTCAATGTCTCTTACAAGATTTTGGCGAAGATTATGGCAAGGGGACTAGCATTCACCTTCCAGAAATGGTGGGGAAAGACCAAGCAACGTTTTTTATAAGGAAGATTCATATTCGATAATGTAGTTACACCGCTGAAATCATTGAAATCATACAAAAAGGTAATCTTGATTTGGAAGTCATACTGTTAGATTTAGAGAAAGCCATGACCGTTGTCGGGGCAGAAACCCTAATAAGGGTATCTGCTCGGGATTTTCAATGTCGGACATTGTCCGACTGTTGATGGGATTTTGTTTGAATGGTTTGACTTGATAAGAATGAGGTTTTGCCAAATTCTATTCAGAATTGGTTGACAATTCTAGACTATTCCGATCACGACGTCCGGTTAACGACCACTTACCAAGCTTGACACCTTTAACAAAAGAAGTTATGCTCCTCCTACACACAAAGTCACAATTTTAATAATTTTTAAAAGATAAGTATAAATAAAAGTTTATAAATGTACTACAAATGTATCTGAAAAATTAGAACAAAAGACCTGTGTCCGGGGTGCGACAGATTCGCCCCGTTGGTCAGGCCAACCCAAGTCCGAACAAAGTCCGGGTCAAAATCCCGAGCAGTCCCAGCAAAAAAAAAAAAAAAAAAAAAAAAAAAAAAAAAAAAAAAAGATATGGAAAAAATCTATATCATACAGAATTGCAAACCAAACATTTTTTGTCTGAGGGTGACCACGAAATTCGCGGTGAAATCCGAAACGAAAAATAAAAAATTTGAATATTAAATTATAGTATACCCCTTTATGCCCTTAAGCCCCTTCGAGCCCTTTCAAACCCCACTTATACCCCATAGACACCCTTCGGTAAGTTATCACCAAACTTAAAGACAAGGCGAGATTCGGACACGTCTCGGTGGGTGCAAAATCGCCCTACTGCAAAAGGAAAAAGAGAATTGAACCCCTTTCAGTCTCCTGCAAGGCGGCCCTGGGCTGGCGACCCCAGGAACATAGCAGAAAACACTTTAGAGGAAAACATGAAAAAGGACAAAGGGGATTTGTCCCTTAAAAACCGACTTCTGAAAAACTCGTATTGAAATAATATAATGAAACTAAAACTATATACAATTTATATTGCAGAAAATGATATGTACAATGCTATGTACATTTTGTCCCTGCAGTAATCTTCTTCCTCGTTCTTCAAAGTGAAGCAAGAAAAACATTTTCATCCTCATCCTCTGAATTTTCTATATGACTATCATCCTCCATACTACTTTCATCACCGAGGCGTCCCAGAGTTTCCAAAGTGCTTGCGTATAATCCTCTATCCGTTTTCAACAGAAAATTGTAACATAAAATGCCACACTCCCAAGATAGTGTCTGCTCTACAGACTTTTGTGTCACACGCTCACGAGAGTCTGTATAGTTAAATGACAAATATTTGTCATTCCCATTTTCTACATGTCAATGTACAATGAACTATTTATCTGGCAGTATTTGCTTCACCGTCTCCATAAAGTACGCCTTTCTGTTTTTCTGCTCATCTTCTCTAGCTCGGACAACCACGAAAGTTTCTTCCTTAAGATACTCAAAATTGCCTCTCTCTTCTTCCTTTCTTCTTCTTCGGCACCCCACATACGAAGGCCTCTCTAGAGGAGCTATGCTTAGCAGTTTAAGTGTAGCTGGTCCATGTGGCGATTCCTCGTGCTCATTTGCGCACCAAGTCTCGTTTGCAAGCCGTACAAAAGGAGTATGCAGAACGGCCATCTCCTCGTCTATTTGTTCTTGCTCTAGTAAGAAATGACTCCACCAGTCCAGATGCTCGTCTCCAATATATTTTAAAAAAACATTGACGTTTCTCTTGATGTTCTTAAGTGACAAAGACTTTTCGTTTGTTGTTCATTGCCTTTTCTGCTCAGCAGAGAGCATTGCATGTTTTTCGGCAATGCCATTTGTTTTTATTTTTTGCTCAACTGTATGTAGTACATGCTTTCGAGGAACATGAACCATACCTCTAGGATTTGAATGAAAAATGATAAGAGATTTTGGATCATCTGGTTTCCACTCCGATTTCGAAAATCGTTTGCTCCAAACAGGGGCTTCCTCTTCTTCATTCCGTTTCACACCAAAATGCCGATTGACAAAAATATCATTCAAACTCACCAGATAATCTTCAACATAAATTTTCCAGTCATACACCTCTGTCATATGCTGCACCTCGACCCCTTTGTATTTCGTGTAAGAATGGAGGATGATCTTCTCTAAGGATGGCAAATCGTAAGCATCCTCGTGAGACAGTGCTCTCGAGAAACAACTGAACATCTCATCAATGTCCTCATGAGTATGATCGACTAATGAAAAATTGAGCGTCACTTTCTCGAACACTGTCATCTTAACTAGGAATACAAGGTATGCTAATACATATTTATTTTTATTATCTCTTGCGTTGTTATATCTAGCGTTAGAAATAAGACTCTAGGTAATGGCTTTAGGAGCTTTGAAATGGTATAGTGAAATACCGTAAGCATACAATTAGAATCCCTTTTAAAGTTATCGAAAAACAAAGTCGCACATGTTTTCTTTTCCTTGCCCTCTATTTGGCACTGACCACATGTGTCCTTAAAAAATTTCCTTCTTTCATTTTAGAACCTTTCGGAACTCGTCGGAAATGTGGAAGATTCGTCTTGCTCTGGTCTTAGACCATCTACAATTATGGCGACATACTTGTGAAGCAACACCCCAGCCTTCTCCGTGCGGTTGGCTAGTATCTCTCTCTCAATTCTCAGTGCATCCAAATGTGACTACAACATCCGCTGGACAGTTTCTACAATCATTACATATAGAAAGAAAAAAATGAGTAAACAGTACTAAACACATCACCACTAGCAAAAATTTTCAAAACATAAAGGACCATGCTATAGATCAGTGCAAATTTTATATGCAGAGTAGGATGTTGAATGTCGGCATGACCAACAAACAAAGAATCAGAGACGTTTCCTTTGATAGTTTATGTGGGGGAGAAAAAAGAGCGAGGAACAAAGAGGTTGACATATCTTTCTCCAATGGGTGATTTTCTTTCGCCCGCCGAAATTTCAGACTTGCACATTGCACATATACAAAAAATTGTTTGGTCTCCGGGATACGAACTCATGAAGAAACTAAGATATGAGACAGTCTCATGCGGATGAAATATTTGATAATCAACTGAGAACACCTCATAAACTCCTTTCTTCGTCAACGAGTCCGAGAGATGATACCTATCACTATTAGCATGATCTTTGTATTCATTCGGAAATATTTCTTCATCCATGCATAAACGGACACATACATCACGGAAGGACAACGCTCTCCAGCATTCCCATGTACATATTAGGCAAGATCGAGAGACACTTTCCGACGAACGATAGCGACTCTCGATTTCGACAGACCATAGAGGCGACCCAATGCAAAAGAGCAGACAAATCTACTCCCGAAGGACAAACGGAGTCTGTCTAGTATTTATTGAACCGTCCGAATTTAAAAGGGATACCTTTCGCACCTCATTTACTAAATAGTTTATCTGTTGAGGTTGCTTCATTGACCAGAATGATTTCCTGAGCACCAACACATGTTCTACCGAGCATAAACTCAAACACTTGCTACTGCAACAGTGGACAGCGAGATCTGCTGACGCACTATCTACAGTTACCTTCTGTATTAGCCTTTTTGTTATATAACCTTGCATTATTTCCTCTCTTTACATATGTATAAGCAACTCGTTTGCTTTACTCCTGATACACATGTTCATCCTTGGCTCCTGGCGCTGCTGATGCACATGGACTTGCACGGGGAATATATCTTAGACCGGGAATCCACCAAAGCGTTTCGAAAGATAAGGCATGCAAAATATCTGCATCTGTGTGTCGGCAACAACTGTTTCGCGAACTCCGCTTCGTCCTCTGACGTTGCTTCCTCTTTATTCTCCATCGTTGCTTCCACTTTGTCCTCCGTCGTGGCTTCCGCTTCGTCCTCCTTCCTTGCTCACACTTCTACCAAAGGAAGCAGTGCAGTTAGTAAGCACCGACGAACTTCTAAAATAAAAACTAATTGGCTCCGCTACAAGCAAATAGAAGAGAGTTTATGAATAACTTTCCATCTTTGCTCACAAATCTACCAAAGGAAGTAGTGCAGGTAGTAAGCACCGATGAACTCCTAAAATGAAAACAAATTGGTTCCACTATAGGCAAATGAAAGAAAACTTATGAATAACTTTCAAGATGGAGAGGTGAGTGTTTCTGTCGAGAGAAGACAACGTTGGAGTTATGCATGTAGCCTCTATTTCGTTAGTCTGTATCGGAATACGCAACGCAGTCCGACAGCATTGGTTGGCAATTCGTTTGAAAGTTACGGAAGGCCAAACCGGTGTTACTGCCTTGCTCCGGGCCTGCATAGAACGCTCAGCAACAGAAAAGGCAATAGGCGGAAGGCAGTCAAAGGTGACCCGGGGTTTCAAAAATTTTCGACCTTGGGAAGTTCAGCGGTAGACAGTTGAAAATTTGGACACCCGCTTCAGGCGTACGTGCATGGCAGAGAGCAAGGTGTAGCACCGAAACATTTTATGCTCACAAGCGCGAGACGGTGAAAAATTTAAACTCCCGCCCGACGTCGTTGCCCCAGGCGGGTGAGGAGACCGCGCGAATGCGAAATTTCCAAGTTGACAACTGGAAATTTTAATCCCGTCTTTTACCACCTGATGAAGCCGCGAACTGCAACAAAATATAGGCTTCGAAAATTCGCTTTGGCTTTGGGGATAAAATGCAGAGTCACATGGGTCAAGTATTGCGTGTTTGTCAACTCCTCTTTTCCACCGGTTGCATCCAAATACAATTGGGTTCGAGCTTTGACCGATGGGTCTCTTGTTGATACCCCCTTGACCCCTAGTTGTACATCATCTCGGGCGCGAGGGCTGTTGTCGGTACCCCCAAGGGACGACTCTTATTTTCGCGTTCTGTTGGGTCCGCTTGGATCCCTGTCGATATAACTTGTCTGGTAAGGCGGTAGGCTCGTTGTTCGTACCCCCAAGGGCCCTTCCCTACTTCAACAGGGTCACATGCAAAAATATCGAAGCCGCATAAAGGTTGGCCCGCAGTTTTCAAAATTTTGGCGGTCTTTTACATAGCGCGAACATTTGAATTGGTAGTGCCAACAAAAGTGCTCTTGCCGGCCCACCCACACCATGAAAGCTTAGTGATGCGCCACTCAGGAGAGCGCAGCAGCCGAAGCTGTTTGCTAGCCCTTTCCACAATGGCCTGTTGTTGAGGTCGAAAGACAGAACTCACAAGCGCATTGCATACTTATTACAGCACTAGTAGAGAGTAGGCGTTGGTGTGGACACGACAGACAGTGATTGCAGGAGGATTGCACGTGGCAGATTGCTAGGCCAGAAGGCGGATCGCATGTGGAAGGTTGTCAGGCCGGAACGTGATTACAGGTCGCCAGACTGGAACGTGATTACACGTGACGGTTGCACATAGATTGCGAGCAGATTGCAAAGCCAATCCGAAATTCACATCCAGAGTCGGTGAAAAGAGGGAAAAAGTCCATGGCGCCGGTTACAAGGAAGAGTGGTGAAAGGTTCCAACAAGCATTCTCGACTGAAGATCTTTAGGAAGTGTCACCAATCAATCTAGGGCATTCTCAAAACGCCATGTCATCAGAGAAAAGACACCTTCAGCAACATGCAGACGTAGATCATGATGAGGAGGAGGAGGAAGAAGAAGAAGAAGAAGAAGAACAGGATGACGGAGAAGAGGAAGAGGGAGAGGAGGGCGTTTTCACAAATAAAGCTCTATTTGCCATGTCGTACGATTTTTGACTTTATCGGCATGGACAAGACTGTGCAGGGGAGTTCAGAGAGACTCCATCTCCAAAGAATGCTACCCACTGCCTGCACTTATAAGTGAGTCGGGAGATCGGTCCTGTTTGCATACACTACAAAGGAGCATGCAAACAAGCAAGTTGTTGTTATCAACGTATGGGCCAAGGCGAGAGACATCACTACAAGATATGCTCTGCTGAAAAGAAACTTCCGTAGGGATGTCTATGTCGACCCGTTCAATTTCATCTGCCAGAAGCTGAAAACCACGCCTGAACAGGTAAGTCAAAGTGTTGATCACATCGTTTACATTCCAGTTTCCAGTGTTGTTCCCCCTCTCCCACCTTCTGCGTTTGACAATATTCGTCACTTATCGGCGCATTTTCGACTCCACTGAAAATAGGATCCAAAATATTATCGATCCTCATTTTCGCTAGAAGTGAAAACGGCCCCTCTCTCCCTCTTCTCCACCCTTCCACCTATCCACTTTCGCCCTGTTTTCGCAACTTTTCGGTTTCCCACTCCGCCTCCACCCTCCTGTTGTCCGCCTTATTGCCATTTTAGCTTCCTGCGAAAATAAGATCGATAATATTATCGATTCTAATTTTTTCGGTAGAAGTGAAAACGGCCCCTCTCTCCCTCTTCTCCACCCTTCCACCTGTCCACTCTCACCCATTTTTGCTTTCCCCCTCCGCCTCCACCCTCCTCTTCTCCGCCTTCCCCCCTCCGCCATATCGCCCGCCTGCCTTCCCTCACTTATCAACAGAAAAATTTCCCAAAATTAAATAATCATTTTAGAGTAAAATTACATTCTAAATTTTAAATTTTCATTCCATCTTAAAAAATGTCATTCCAATTTTAAAATTTTCCGTCTTACTTGAAAACTTTCCTTCCAAAAATGGGGTATCCCTTCTTTTTTGAACTGCATGCTAGAGATGGAATGAAAGTCTGGATGAGTTCATGAAATATTTTAATTGGACTGTCATTCTAAGTAAGGATTTCCAGTCATAAATAGGTTAATCCAATCTAAATTAGACGATATTTGTTGTAGTAGAATGAAAGTTTAATTAAAAAATTTCATAAACTCGTCCAGACTTTCATTCCGTCTTGAACAAATAGATGTAGTTGGAAGGGAAAACTCATATTTAGACGGGAACTTATCAAATTAAATTGGAAATTTTAGAATTGGACAAACATTAGAATGATAATTTATAAATATGAAGGATTTTTTTTTTATGGAATGTTTTTTCAACTTTCATTTCTCATGGGAATTTTTCTGTTGATGCTTTTTCCCCTGCGTGATCACTCCTCCCCCTTGCCTTTCCCGCCTTCCCCTCCCTCTTTCCCCACTTCGCCTCCATTCTCTATGCATTGTCGACCACCGCCTTTCCTCAACTCCTCCTTCTCGCAGTCGTCTTTCCCCAACTCCCTTTACCCTTGCCGCCATCCGCTTCTTCTTTCCTCCACTTTGCCTCCCTTCTTTGCGCTTTCTCGCCCATCGACTTCTTCCCACTCCACTCCTCACCCGTCCCCAGACCCGCGTTTCCCCGACTCCGCCTTCTCACTCCGCCTTCCCACTTCGCCTTCTCCCACTCCCCCCCGCTATCCGTCCAGCCCGTCAGCCCTTTGTGAGCGCATGAGGACATGTGGATTCGAACCCGGGTCCCGGTTTTCCAAATTCGTCTATATGTATTTTAGCCTACAACGATCCTATTTTTTACTGTAGGCAAAAACGGGCGCGAAAGCAATTACTCTTCCCCCTCCACCTGCTCCCCATGTACGTTTACCTTTCTTCACATTCCGCCTCCTGCCTGTCCCCAACTCCCCGGGCCCTTGCCCTATCTGGCTTAGTCAGGGGAAGGCGGAGAAAGGAAACGTGGAGGGGAGGAGGCAGAGGGAGGAAAGAGGCGATGGGGTAGAGCGGACTGGCAGAAAGTCGGGGATGGGGAGAAGGTGGAAGAGGAAAATAGGATCGATAATATTATCAATCCTATTTTTGCAAGAGATGAAAATGGAAGCCGAGTAGGGAGAGCGGACGAACACGCACACACACACACACATGCGCTGTTTTTTTTCACCTTTTATCTATCAGATTAATTGATTGATTGATTGGTGGGGGAGGGGTCGACCCCCCACAACCACACACACACACACACACATTAACACACCACAAGACACACAGCTACCCACATGCGTTCACGCGCATTTTGTTTTTTAATCAATCAATCAATCAATCAAGCACAATCAATCAATTAATTAATCAATCGATCAATCAATCAATCGAAAAGAAAAAGAAAAATAAACCTTTTGCCTTTTTTTTTAAGTTTTCGTTTTTTATTTTTTAGAATACTGAAGAGTCATCGGCTTCGAAAGAAAAAGTGGGGTTGTAGTGAACCCTACAACCCCGGACTTTTTCTTTTTTTCCCCCTACTTGTCCAGCCGGGAAAAAACCTCGAATCCCCGAGGCCGCGACCCAACCTGCAGACTCTGTTGCCCAATGTTTGCATGCCCACCTGCTTGCATTGTTGCTGCTTGCCTGGTTGCCTTCCTGCCTACCTTGCTGATTGACTTGCTGCCTGCCAACCTGCTCCCTCGGCCCTGTTGTCTGCCTGTTACCTGCCATGCTGTTATGTCTCTGTTGTGAGTGGATTCGAACTAGTGTCTTTATTTACACGATTCACATCCATCCATTTTCACTTGTAGCAAAAAATATGATCGATAATATTAGCAATCTAATGGACCATGTGCAACTTCCCAGGGTTGCGGGGCTTTTGACTTTGTCACAGCCCGCGGGTGAGAGCAAGGAAGATACCAGGGTCGCCGATAACAGGGAGGAGGTAGAGGCTAGATCGGAAGATTCTGCTATGTTAGGTAGAATGCCTTCAGCAGTAGGTTACCATGCGACATGTAACCACAGCTATATGACCGTACATCCACGGTGACCAACATCACATCGAGCTGACAAACAGACTGGCAGACTGACTAACTGACTGACTGACTGACTGATTGACAAATAAACAGACAGGCACACATACAAATAGAAGGCATAGGCCTACCCGTACCGTTGGTTGTAGATTTGTGGCAGCAAAGTCTCCGTCGTACTCAGGGCAGACCAGACCTGTGTCAGTTTTAGGCGGGATTGGCAGAAGAATGACGGCGGTAACTTACCCTGGTGAAGAAGTCAAATCCATATTGAAAGCGACTGGTGGTTCTGCATCTGGACTTGAAAGAAGACTAGGTTCGATTGTTTCTGCAAAGGGTTGCTGGAAGAACTCGGACCGGGCCTCGGAGGTAACCCTTGGCTTTTGGATAACTATTGGGCCTATGGAAGCCCCTCTTTCCGCAGCGGTCCATTGAGACTGGTCCCCGCATAGGGAAGGCCTACAATAGGCCGTATCGAACCCGCAGTGACTGCGATGAAATTCGGCGTGAGACGCTGGCACTTCTGGGCAATACTGGGAAGTTACTATTTATAGGCTGCTTGCCCAAAATGGAAGTGTCCTTTTGTCTTTAGCCTGCTCTTCGATTGCGACTGAGGCGCCGCTCCGTTCTCCGTACCTGCAACGTATTACCATCAGCGTTAGTCAGCCAAAGAAGACGTTAAACCTTGCCCTTCCTTTTACGCACTTTCTTTCCTATCTTTTTTCTTAATTGAGGTATCAGTAGGGACCAATGGTTAAGTGGTTTGTCGTAGCTGGAAATGTCAGGACCAAGAAAACCTCACCCGACTCTAAGCCGCTTCTCCTACTGACAGGCCAAACGCCTAGTCCGATGTGAAGTATCATGCTTACCGAGTTAAGCCACGCCCACCGGCGACACCTCGCTTTGCACCGAACCCCATTTCGAAGCAACCTACCATAGTCGTTTCTTCGGAGGACGGCAAACCCCACATAACTCTCTCACTTCTTTGTCCCTCTACTCCGGACCGTCTCCCGCTATCACCATGAACCCGTCACTGGAGCCTCTTTATTCTTGGACAGCACTCTCTACCATCGTAAACGAGTGCACCATCACTGACCAGGGGGAAGGTCCTCACCTGCAATCTTGGCAAACACAAGGTCAAATGCCAGGGAGAACCCCTCAGGTTATGTACCACCGCAGATCCCAAAACGGCTTCAGGAAAGATCACTCTGCGAAGATGAGTGCTGAAGCAACTCAGGTATACTTTTGACTCACCTGTTAACTCTTACTCGAACTTCCGGAACCTGTAGATCTCACCCAACTTTACTATCTCCAGAATCAACTTCAACCTTGGAACCCACTGCAAGTAAGCATCATCACCTGCGGATCAGTTTTTTATTCACTGATAAAATTATTTTAGATCCCGCTGTTACATTCTTCAAACAAGTCACGTTGTAGTCTGGTGTTAAGTATCACTCTCACCGAGAAAGGCTATGCCACCTAAGAGACCTACGATAATGCCTTATCTTGCACCGAACCTTGTTTTGAAGCTACCAACCATAACCGATTCTTCGGAAGAAGGCAAAAACTCTACGCAGCCTCTCACCGATCTTTCCTCCACTCCGGAACTCCTTCTCGGTGTCACCACGAACTCGCCGGAACCTTTCCACCCCTACTAGACACTTTCTACCATCATAACTAGTTCACCACCACTCTCAAGGGAAGAGAACCCTTACCTAAAACCTTACCAATCGCAGTCTCAACCTCAAGAGAACCCCACAAGGATCGAACCTCTACAGATTTCAAGACGATTCACCCCACGAAGACGACGGCTGAGGTAACTTAAGTTAACTCTCGAACCACCACCTGTCAACTCCCTCTTTAACGTAGGAGCCTTGTGACCTAACCCGCTACACTATTTTATCAGAATCTGCCTCAACCCTCTCAACTTACCGTAAGTAAGTACTAGTATTCTGGCCGTTTGCTCTGATTTTTTCTTGCTATTAAGACTACTTTAAGCTTTCGATCCTGCTGATTCATTTTTTCAAACCAACCGCTCTGCTTTTCAAAACCTGTTAATAGTTAACTTACCAGAAACTCCTAGCTGGAAAGGACTCTATAATCGAACTTTATCTACGATGAACTGTCGTCTGCTTTTGGAGGTCGTCTTTTGACTTGTGCATTGGATCTGACCTATAATCTTTTCTCGGTCTAATTTTTTATCTTTTCTCATGAATATAAGATCTAGGTTTTGTATTTATAAAAGCAACCGGTACTCAACGGGTAATCCTTTCGCAATAACCTGATGAATAAAGGTTTGAGGCGTTGATTAGACCTTTGGCTTCCAGTCTGCTTCACCATCCTGAAGCTCTAGGCTATTTCTGGCAATATTATAGTAGTTTTTAAAATCAACTTGGAGATCACGCTGTTACACTCGGATTGACTTCCTCACCTTTCACTCGGAGGAACTCACTTATCTATCTACTAGACTAATCTTATTACTCCTTAATTGTGCCATCTTTTCGTAGGAACTAGCACTAGCTTGTACCCTATTGGCCTATAAGCATCTAACGAATCACGAACCACCAATACCTTTACTTTTGCAAATTCGTCAAAAGAACTTCTTCACCCTGTAACAGCACTCTAACATTGGATGATAAGGATACTACGATCTTTTCCATCAAACTTTCTCAAAACTAGTTTTGGAACTACTGTAGATCTAAAACTAGTACAGAAGGAAACACCCTGCAGTAGCATCGCAAACTACCATCAGTCATCTCTGACTTTAACTTTTGGAATATGTAGATCTCACTCTCCCTTTGCTGTCATCTAGAACGAAATCAAACCTATTCGAACTAGCTTTCAAGTAAGTTTCTCTCTTCGTTATTTTCTACAGTCTTAGGTTATCAAGGAACTCTTATTTAATCCTTCAGTTACCTCATGCTTGGTATTTTTCAAACCGGGTATTCCGCAGGGTTATGAGAACCTTATCATTAGTCACTAGCCGATGTTCCTACGAACATATTTCGTTTACTAGTGACGGATGATTATTGCTTAATAGGTGGATGTCTCATCGGCTCTTTAGACGCATCTACCTTTATGGCATCAAAGTTATTCTTTCTCGGTTCAAGCTTGTTTTCTTTGGTTTTCCAGGCTGACGGGAGCATTCAAAGCCAATCGGTAGCCAACTAAACGCAGTTCGAAGAACGAACGGTTATTCGGACCAAACCTTCTTCGTTTCCCACCAGTACAATCACTTCCAAGCACCAAGGTTACCCTTCCATTTCTGTAAAACCCAGCCTCTTACAGTTCTTTCGGAAAATCCTCACTTATCGTACCCTTGTAAGAACGGACTGACTCTTCTTCCTCTTAAAATGACAATTTAGTATAACTCGTGATTAAACCTATGGATTTATTCCACCGTGTAACAAAATCAACACTCAACTGATCTTTTTTCTTTAATTATTCTTATATAATTCCTACATCTATTTTATGATTAAAAAAACAAAAAAACAAAACGCTTTTTGTTTTCTCGCCCCTCGTGCCTAATTGGCCAGCTAAACGAATTTTATACTAATTCGAACACTTATCTGGGATTTGTAAATACAAATGGTTTAGATAAGCCAACTTTAACCTGATTACTCTCCGAATTTCCCCGCATCTGGTTCTTTCTTGACCTTCTCCGTACGACAACTTCCTTTACTCCTAGGATTGAATCCGCTGCTTTCTGCTGCTTTAAGGTACTTTCAAGAATGAATTTATAAAAGAACTTGGATGCTATCCCTCAAGACACTCAAAAGATTCAGTCACGCATCCAGGCATCTGGTCTTAATCTCAAAATTGCTTAAATCCCAGTTTCTTGTTCCCCTCATTTAGAGTTTTGGACCTTCGCCATTTACCAGAAACATGCGCCGAATCACCTTTCACCAACAAGCCTATCTACGGTCGGATTTTAGGTTCTCTTAGCAGAAACCCAATTTTCCTGAACCTTTCAGATCATGTGTTACTAGTTCAAGATCTAGTATCAAGCTTGCCTGGAGGGATGTACGCTCGCCGGATTATGAGCCTTCAGAGCTTTCAAAAAAAAAAAAAAAAAAAAAAAGGGAAAATTAATTGGGCATCCGGTTGGCTGTTTCCAGTTGTTCGGCCTTTTGAGCGCGGGGCAATGCTTGTATATGAGAATCGACATTCGGGATTGTCCTTTCTTCTCTCTTTGGTTGTTACTTTGGGAACGCAGCCTTTCTTTTCTTTCCTTTGCAGACAAGAATGTTTTGATATCCTGGTTGATCTCGTCCCGCCGTTTGGCCTGTGGTTAGGACGGTACCTGCCTGTGGGATGTGTCATACGGGATTTGTTTTGTTGCCCCCTATTCTGTATTATTGGGTTGTTCCACTTCCTTTTTTTTGCCTCTTTGCCTTTTGTTGTGTGCAAGTGGGTCGATATGATACACGGAGGTGGGGCAGCCGCAACTTAACCTACATCCACGTGGGCGGCCTTGTACGCAAGAGGTTCATGTGATGATATGCATATATATATATATATATATATATATATATATATATATATATATATATATATATAAATTGTTCATAAATTTTCGACACCCGCTTTTTCTCTCATTGAATGTTTAAGTCACTTTGTTCGATGTGCTGCTTCTTTTGACTTCAGTTACCCGCCAATAAGTAGACTTTTATTTCTTAATTGTTAAAGAGTAATTCATGCCTTATTAATGGGCATTGATAGTTTTCCTGAATTAAGATAATTAGGAATGGACTTGACGTTTTGTCTTCCTTTTCTAATTTTGTTTTCATACAGTACTTCTAGATACTACCTTATTAACGGGCATTGTTAGTTATCATGGATTGAGATAATTAGGAATGGACTCGACGTTTTGTCTTCCTTTTCTAATTTCATTTTCATCACGATAAATCTAAGTTGCGAAGCAATAGATTACCGTTACACTACTTCTAGATGCTAGCCGTCCTTTGTCTTTTGTCGTGCTTTTCGCTTGTTGATGGTTTTTTGCTAATGATGATTTGAAGGTAATCCTGGGCCTTTCGAAGCACTTGATTTCATATCTCGCCTCTTCTAGAAGGGATCGGTACTTGTTCTCCGGCATGCTTTTCTAGTAATCTGGTGACCGATCTATATTCAGCTGATTCTTGTCTCTTGCCAAGATAGAAGGAGAAGTGACTCCTAACTTCGCTTTTTCCTAGATTGAGATAATTAGGAATGGACTTGACGTTTTGTCTTCCTTTTTCTAATTTCGTTTTCATCACGATAATCTAAGTTGCGAAGCATTAGATTACCGTCACACTACTTCTAAATATTAGTTGTCCTTTGTTTTTTGGTCGTGCTTTTGCTTGTCAATGGCTCTTTGCTAATGTTGATTTCGAAGGTAATCATGGGTTTTTCGAAGCACTAGATTTCATATCTCGCCTCTTCTAAAAAGGATCGGTACTTGTTTTCCGGCATGCTTTTCTAGTAATATGGTGACTTAGTTCCGTTCTTTTCCTCGACCGAATTTTCGGAATAGTTAGCCCAATCTCTCCTCGAGTGATTCTTGCCTTTTGTCAAAGGTAGAAGGAGAAGTGACTCCTAACTTCGATGTTTTTAGCTGACCCGTTTTACGTAACTCACTCTTTGTTTGTATGAAAAGCTCGTTAAGAGGTGCCTCGTTCCTCTCTGTATGAGACCTTTTTTTAGTCCTATGATCGAATCCGCTGTCGTTTTGTTGCTTGCAGAGAACTTGGATGTTATTCTTTCGCGTCTTCAAAAAAAAAAAAAAAAAAAAAAAAAAAGTTACACATCCAAACATCTGGTCTTAATTACCAAATTGCGTAACTCGAGGTTTTTTGTCCTCGTCTTTAGAGTTTTTGGTCCTCACCATTAGATAGAAACTTGCGCAAGATCACCTTTTTTACATCAGGCCTGCAAAGGGACGGATTTTACTGTTTCCTTGGCAGAAGATCCAAATATCTTTAACCTTTTCGGATCATGTGCTACTCGCTTCAAGGTATAGAATCAAGCATGCCTGGAAAGATGTACGCTCACAGAACCATGACTTTCCCGATCTAAAAAAAAAAATAAAAAAAATCGGACAACAACTTTCTGAATATAACTACGAACTCTCTAGCTACAGGATTAAACGAATAACTAAGAACCCTGATGGATCTGCATGATATCATCAAACATTGCAAAATGTAATTTCACCCAAAAAAAAAAAAAAAAAAAAAAAAAAAAAAGGCGAGGGATGAGTAGGGTGGGCAGTAATGAACATCTCTCAGGTGGAGCATCTGCATAACTGCTTCGGTTTTTACCAGGTATGTATTAAACTACCCTCACTCATGATTCATCCTAGTAATTTGACCTATTTAAGCTTCGGTCTTTACCAGGTATGTATTAAATTACCTTCACTCATGATTCATCCTAGTAATTTGACCTATTTAAAAAAAAAAAAAAAAAAAAAAAGGAGGGAAAGGAAAAGAAAAGGGGAACACTAAGAAATTTGTCCAGTACTCTGCTCATATTACCTACTATACTTAAAATCCTTGACCAAAAA
>BFEA01000303.1:153630-165700 GCA_003427395.1 Chara braunii | reverse complement strand
TTTTTTTTTTTTTTTTTTTTTTTTTTTTCGTGTGTGTGTGTGTGTGTGTGTGTGTGTGTGTGTGTGTGGGAGAGAGAGAGAAATCAAGATCCTAGGATTGGTTCAAGATCCTAGGATCTTGATTTGATTGATTGGTTGTGATTGATTGATTGATTGATTGATTGATTGACAGGATTTTGTTTTTTGTTGTTGTGTCTCAGGCATCTGCGGGCGCATCCGGCGCACGTGCGTTTTCGGCGACGCGAGCGACCGGCGACGACCGCGGCAGCTCCCCCAGACGACATCGGGGGGCTGACGAGGCCGCGTTTTCACACGGCTGCGTGGTCGGGGGTCTAGTTTCCAGGGGGGGGGGTGTTTGGAGGGGTTGCGGACGTCAACGTCCGAAATGACGGGTGGTGCCGGCGGTTCAGGGGGCAATGACTTCGTTCCTGCGAGCGACGTCGTCATGGACAAGCTGCGCAGGAAGTCGAGAGTGTGGCGTCATGTGATGCAGGGTCAGAGGTTGGGAACATGGGAGAAGAGGCATGGGGACTATAAGCTGCGCTGTAATTATTGCAAGCATGTCTGGCAGGGGAATTTGTTCAAGGCACAGCGCCACTTCACACAGATGAAGAGGTGCTCGGCGGCGACGATGGACGTGTTCGTTGACATTTGGAACCACACGGATTACGAGTTCCATAACCGACATCACCGCGGTATCGTGGCTTACATGAGGGAGCACGATACTGTGGATAGACGAGTTGTGGACGTCCAGCGAGGCAGTGGCAGGGGGAGGACGGCAGCGTCGCAGTCGCAAGCAGAGGAGCTCGATCCTGTGGATGAGGTGGAGAGGTTCCTGGACGAGCAGGCCAGGCGAGCAGAGGCTGGGGAGGGTGGAGGGACAGCCGCAGCAGAGGATTTGTCGGGGGAGGAGGTGGTCATGACTGCGCAAGGGAGAAGCGCCGCTCACCGTCATGAGGGGGACGCACCGGGCTGAGTGGGGAAGAGGTCGGTGGGCAGTGGAGTTGAGGGCGTGCCGCAGGCGCACAAGAGACAGCGGCAGTCCACTCTGGATGAAGTGTACGATTCAGATGGGCAGGCCGCATTCAGGGACACCTTTTTGCAGTGGTGCTACGATAGTGGTATACCATTTAATGCTTTCAGGAGGCAGTTATGGTATAGGCACAAGAAGGCGTTGGCCGCCATGTCTCACGGAGTGCGGCCTGTCTATCCGTCCTTCAAGGACATTGGGGGCGGTGGTATCGATGATCAGCGGGGGAAGGTTGCGGGGATGTTGATGGAGGTCCGTGCTTCATTCGAGTCGGTGGGGGCCACCATTTTGTCGGACGGTAGGCAATGGCGAGACGCGAGGCCTATCGTCAACTTCCTAGCGGCCGCCAAGCGCGGCGCCCTGTTGTACGTCACCGTCCAGCGAGACGGTTCAGTGGCCGAGACGACACGGATCGTCCTGAGGAGATGGAAGGCCATTTTTTTATCTCTCCCTCCGAAGGACGTGTTGGCCATTTGCACGGACTCTGCGTCGAACTATACATCCGCCGCAAAGCTCCTTGCAAAGGACCCCGATCCGGAGATCCGCCGTATCACTTGGCTCCCCTGTGCCACCCATGTGGCCAACTTGATGTTGTCTGACATCGGCACAGGGGTTCCTTGGGTTACGGAGACCATTGTCAGAGCTCGAGCGTTGGTGCGATTCATTAAATCGCACGGCGCGGCTTATCACCTTTTCAGGGTGAAGAGTCGTCGCCGCACGCTTGTGCACCCTGTGGAGACGCAATTCGCGTTCGTTTTTTTTATGTTTGTGTGTTTGCTCGCCAGGCGTAACGCCTTGGAGAGCATGCTTCATGACGACGAGTGGGACAAGATCCCATGGGAGTCGTCGAAGCGCAGACAGGCTCTCTGGGTTCGGCAGGTCATCCGGTGCGCCGATTTCTGGTGCAACGTTCAGTATGCTGTCTCTGTCATGACCCCTGTCCACCAGCTGTTGAGGAGATTGGACAGAGGCGGCATGATCATGTCCATGATGTACTCATGGTCGCAGGAGTTGGCGCGACAGGTGGCTGTTGTTGACGTCCCTGATGACATGCAGAGGCCGTGCGTGGAGGCGGTGCAGATCCGCACCATGCATATGCTTGAGCCGGCGCACGCTGCGGTGCACCTGCTCAACCCCCGCAGGCGCTCCCTCCGTTACTACGAGTCCCCCCGCAGGACAGCTGCGGACCTCGAGGTCATTACCGAGTGCGACTCGTTTTTCCTAGCGCAGACAGGCGGTGATGCGGCGGGGGATGCATACTTGCGGGTGCGTCAGCAGATGCGATCCTTCCACTCCAGGGTTGGCCACACGACGGACAGGGTGACGAGGGACGCCGAGGCGGAGGCCTGTGTAGGGGACGAGGAGACGAGCAGGTGCGCGTCATGGTGGGTGGAGCATGGCGCATGCTTCCCGGACTTGCACGAGATCGCTGGCCGTGTGATGCACATGTGGACGTCCGCCTCTCCTGCTGAGAGGAATTGGGCAGAGCATGAGCGCATCCAGACGGCCAAGCGCAACAAGCTCAAGTTCAGGAAGGTCACACAGTTAGTTGAGATTGCTACCAATCTCAAACTACTTGGCTGCAGCGACCGCAGCGGGGGGTACGTTCTTCCGTGGGGCCACATGGAGACCCTGGCTGAGGCGCGCCCTGACGAGTACACACACACCCCGACCACCGCCGACAGGGATGATGAGGAGGAGCCTGAGCCAGAGGAGTGGGGAGCCCGACCTCGGTCGGCAGTGGCCGCACACGAGGTTAGTGCACAGGTCCGCCGATTCCAGCAGCAGGGTTCTCGTCGTCCGGAGCGAGTTGCTGAGGTTTTCGGTCCCAGAGCCGAGACACTTCATCCTTACGACTATGTGCCCCCACCGCCAGCAGAGTCGGCGGAGACGTTGGAGCAGGAGTCCGACACGGAGGATTTGCCGCCCGGTGTAGATAAGAGTGTCGAGAGACTCTACTACACGTACGGTGCAGGACCGGACGGTTTTCAGCCACACTGCACCGTCATTCAGGAGAGCGACGACGATTCCTTTTCCCCTAGTGGGGGTGGTACTGGTGGGCCGACGGGACGTGCTGCACGAGGCGCGAGTGGAGGTGTTACAGGCGAGCCTAGTGGAGGGGTCACACACGACGAGGGAGGACGTACTTCATTACCTGCTCAGCCCAGTGCTGAGAGAGAGAGGGAGCACGCAAGGCCGGCCTGCACGGATGACGACGACAACGACGACGACGACGGCGTGCCATTGGTCTTTCACAGAGCACGCATGACGAGCGACAGAGCTCCGTCCGCCACCGAGGGTCTTAGGAGATCACTACGGTTGCAGACGCAGGCCGACTCGTCCACGGGCGTCAGACGCGAGGTGTCCGGCCACCTGGATGACATTACAGCCGATGAGCATATGCCGAGCCAGCACACACCCGCCTCGGCACCTCCAGGGGACAGGGAGCAGACAGACCTATGCACGAGTGACTTTCCTGGACTCGAACACGGACTTTCTGACACCGGTTTTCCAGGACGGGGCCACAGGGGAGAGAGAGTGGGGGATGACGTCGAGTATCGTCCTACGGAGGCCGGTGTACCGGAGTTGACGGAGGAGCTCCATGCCCGCTTGGATCGAGAGGAGGAGCAGCGGTTGGAGGTGTTGCAGAGAGAGTGGGCGGGTAGAGCCGTGTACATGGCGGAGCAGCAGCGTGCT
The DNA here is from genome assembly GCA_003427395.1 of Chara braunii. Classification (NCBI taxonomy): domain Eukaryota; kingdom Viridiplantae; phylum Streptophyta; class Charophyceae; order Charales; family Characeae; genus Chara; species Chara braunii. The sequence goes on along the minus strand of BFEA01000303.1, from coordinate 161,973 downwards.
CGGGATTTGGAGACCGGTGCTGTAGTACCTGATCCGGGCGGGGTGGAGCATCACGATCCATTTGCACCTGACCTTGCACAGACTGAGGGGCACCGTGATCCGACCGTGTCAGAGCATGGAGATCCTGCCGTGTCCGACGTCGTACTTGGATTTCGTGCGGCAGACACGTTGCAGCCCGATGATGTACGGACTGAGGAGGCAGTTCGTATGGAGGGTGATTCTGACGAGCATGGGGACAGAGGGCGTGGACCCGGTGTGGAGGCCGATGATGGGGCGGATACTGCGAGGCGACTTTCACCGTTGCCTAGTGCCGGTCCAGGTCGATTGTCACACGGCCCCATTGGGGGTGACGACATGGACCTGCAGACTGATGATCCGGAGGAGGTCGGAGGCAGTACGTCTTTGGCGTTAGTGTTGTGGCATCCTTCATCGGTGGCGCACAACGTTTCGTCAGAGAATGTCGAGGGAGGAGGCGGTGCCGATGAGGAGGAGGAGGGCGGTATACCACCTGACCTTTAGGACCACGCCAGAGCAGATATGGAGGAGGGGGAGATTACACCTGGGCCACTCGACCCTGATGCGTTGCACCGTGCAGGAGTGGAGGATCCGATTAGCAGGGGAGCTGCAGGATCTCTTGGGGTCGAGGTTCGATCGCCTCCGTTGTACACACCTGTGACCCCTCGGTATTCTGGCTCTCCGGCGAGCTTGGAGCGCGAGCAGCATCGTTCGGAGTCCGCCATGGCACCGGCTCGGGGTGCACACAGGACTCGCACCACTTCACTCACACCTCCTCCACCAACCGTGCCCCACAGCACTCCGACGCCAGTTACGGGTAGAGCTGTCGGGAGAGGCCACGTGCCGACGTCGTCATTACCTCGCCTCGACACACAGCAGTCATTTCACCGTTCGTGGAGCATAGTGCGACGAGTTGACGAGAGAGTGAGGAGTGATTTCGCGGCGCACCAGGCGCGGTTGAGGGAGGACTCGGAGGAGCACAGGCCGACACCGAGTTTGACGACTGCTTATCGCATTCTCGATCAGCCTGGACACGACACTCGCAGGGGCATGCTTTTAGGTTCACGCACGGCTGCACCTGCGTTTTACACTTGTTGAGAGGACGGAGTGTCGGCACCTCACGGAGAGCGACATCACAGCGGCATGAATGAGTTGGAGGCTCGTATTGCTAGGGAGGAGGCGAGATTGAGGGAGTCGTACGAGGAGTTTGACAGGGAGCGCAGGAGGTTGGCGGCGGCGCGCACTTCGGATGCCGATACGGAGGAGGAGCCCATCGAGGTTGCTAGGCGCAGGGAGAGAGAGAGAGAGAGAGATTGGTTGCGGCACAGACACGCATGGCACCGCCGACACGTGGACGAGGCGGCAGAGGCGGCAGAGGCGGCAGAGGCGGGGGGCGGTAGATATATGTACTGTGGTTTTGATTTGGATATTTCCTATTTTTTCGGAGGGAGCTTCGTATTTGTTTTCTTAGACGCGATTCATATGTACTTCAGTTTTGTAGTTCTTTGTGGCGGGGTCGAGTATATCTTCGCTTTTGTGACACATCGGTATAGTAGTGTATACTAGTGAGTGCAGTTTCCCATCTTAGTTGCTCATATGTACTTTAGCTTTGCAGTCACTTGTGGTAGGGTTTTTATGTCTTTGGTTTTGCGAGACATGTGTACACTACTGACAACTGTTTTTTATTTTTTTTTAATCCCAGAGGACGACTTCTGCACATATGGAGACTATCTAGTTTTTAATGTAGGTGGATAGGAGTCATGGCAGGAGCAGTTGTTGTCTTAGTTCGTCACATGTACTTTAGTTTTTCAGTTATTTGCGGTAGGGTTTTTATATCTCCGCTTTTGTGAGTGTACAACAGTGACAACTATTTCACTTTGTTTGGTGGGTGGCATTTATGATACATGAGAGGAGTTTGTTCCGACGAGACTTTTGTGCATCCGGGGATCTGACTCTTATGTGACATGTTTTTTGTGTCATTCAGCAGTTRMACTGATTTTACTCTCCCGTTGGATGATCGTGTTGTTTCATATTGCCAATGRATTTTCATTTATTTTTTGTGTGTTTGCCTTAACGTTGTGTGTCAAAGTTAGTGAAACTGGATGAATGATGTGACGGTGTGGACGATGCATTGTTTCGTTGTGTGTCAAAGTGATTGCATAATGTCACCGTGTACATCATGAAAGTGATCGAAGCAGACGAGCCCCACCAAACGGGCCGCCCACACCACCAAACGGGAAGCCCACACCGCAAACGGGCCCCACCAAACGGGCCCCACCCAAACGGGCCCCACCCAAACGGGCCCCACCAAACCAAATAGGCCCCACCAAATGGGATGAGATAACCACCACCCAAACGGGCCCCACCAAATGGGCCCCACCAAAACGGGCCCCACCAAACAGGCCCCACCCAAACCGGCCCCACCAAAAAAACGGGCCCCACCAAACGGGCCCCACCAAACGGGCCGCCCAAACCGCAAACGGGAACCACCCAAATGGGCCCCACCAAACGGGCCGCCCACACCGCAAACGGGCCCCACGAACCCAAACGAGCACCACCAAATGGGATTAGATAACCAGCAAACGGGCCCCGCCAAACGGCCCCCACCCAAACGGGCCCCACCCAAACGGGCCCCACCCAAACGGGCCCCACCCAAACGGGCCCCACCCAAACGGGCCCCACCCAAACGGGCCCCACCAAACGTGCCCCACCCAAACGGGCCCCACCAACCCAAACGGGCCCCACCAAATGGGATGAGATAACCAGCAGACGGGCCCCACCATGCGAAAAAAAAAGAATGAACTTGAGCCCACCCAAACGGGCCCCACCAAACGGGTCCCACCCAAACGGGGCCCACCAACCCAAACGGGCCCCACCAAATGGGATGAGATAACCAGCAGACGGGCCCCACCATGCGAAAAGAAATGAATGAACTTGAACCCAAACGGGCCCCGACAAATGGGCCCCACCAAACGGGCCCCACCAAACGAGCCCCACCAAAGGGGCCCACCCAAACGGGCCCCACCAAACAGACCGCCCACACCGCAAACGAGCACCACCAAATGGGATGAGATAACCAGAAGACGGGCCCCACCAAATAGGGGATGGTATAACCAGCAGACGGGCCCCACCAACAGAGGGGATGAGATAACCAACAAACCGGCCCCACCCAAACGGGCCCCACCAAACGGGCCCCACCAAACGGGCCCCACAAAACGAGCCCCACCAAACGGGCCCCACTAAATGGGCCCCACCAAACGGGCCCCACCAAACGGGCCGCCCACACTGCAAACGAGCACCGGCCAAATGGGCCCCACGAAACGCGCCCCACCAAACGGGACCAACCGAAATGGGCCCCACCAAATGGGCCGCCCAAACGGGCCCCACCCAAACGGGCACCACGAACCCAAACGAGCACCACCAAATGGGATGAGATAACCGGGAAACGGGCCCCGCCAAACGGGCCCCACCCAAACAGGCCCGACCCGAACGGGCCACACCCAAACGCGCCCCACCAAATGTGCCTCACCCAAACAGGCCCTACCAACCCAAACGGGCCCCACCAAATGGGATGAGATAACCAGCAGAAGGGCCCCACCAAGCCGGCCCCACCCAAACGGGCCCCACCGTAACGGGCCCCACCGACAGCAAACGGGCGCCCCCCAAATTGTCCCCACCAACCTACTTTTTCCAACCCACACCATTTGCCACCCCAACACGCAACAAAAGCCCATAATGAATAACCCCCTCCCCAAACCCCCAACCACTGCCGGAATTTATTTTTTTTCTGGTCGACACGTACATTGCGACGTGTCGAACACCCCCGCTTCGACAAAATCGCAAAAAGGGGGTGGGGGTATTTTTTTTCGGGGGGTCATAGGGAACCAAAAGTGACCCCCACTGAAAATTACTTTTTGTATTTTTTTTCGGTGCGCAGGCCTAGGGACGCCGATGCGCCGCCAGGAGCCGTTTTCGGAATTCCGAACGGACCTCCCTATCGGCCGCCACGGGTCCGCGCGTCCGCGGAGCCGCGGCCGCGGACGCGTCCGCAGATGTCCGCCGCCGAGGGGGATACATAGCTTGCTGCGCTAATAGAAGTTCCTCCGGGTGTGCCAGCCCATGACAGACGCTTACCAGACCGTCTATAAATATTTCTGGTTGGGAGTTCATTGTGAATCTAGCTGTGATCGTCGTCCTGACTGCGACGTTAAAGAATTCCTGAAGAGATGGGGGAGCTCTATAAATACCTCCTGATCAGCCAGATCACATGGACAGGAAGGCTCGTCGCCGTACGAGGGTAAATAAGAGTGGTTGGGCTGGCTTGCTCGGTGACAACTTGGGCACAGGGGTGGGCCGATTCACACACGAAGACACTGCTCACTCAATGATGTTGTTCGGTATGTTGGATGGAGGGGAGGGTAGGTTCTAATTGGTGCTCAACTGTATACACAACCATACCCATCAATCATACATCTGCTACGTTGTCTTTTTGTACCTTTCATTAGTTGGTTGACGGACTGCTAACCTCACAGACAGAATTTGTGTAGGACTGTAGTATGCTACCATAGTCAGTTCTAACTAATGCTGTTGTAAGTGAACCATTCAGGGTGCATCTAGACTATGTAGACAATCTGTGTGAATGTTGTAGACATGCCACTTGATTCGGTATAGTAGGATACTCGCCGGACACAACTATTGTTAGAAAATTAGGTGTCGGTCAGATACATGTTGTGGTAGGATTACACTAGGGGATTCTAGTGCAGAAACTATCTGCCTAACTAATGAGTGGATCAGATCCTGTTGATGATAGAGCTGACAATAGGAAACTTACACGTTCGGAAGCATTTAGGGTTCCGCATGTGTTCAGGACCTTGGACGAGGGAGAAGAAAGACGGGTTCGTGCCGAACGTAGAGCCCGTGCTCTAGCAGCAGGACTACAGGAAGCAAGCAGAGTAGCAAGGGAGCGGGCAACAGCAGCCAGAGCAGCAGCAATGGCTAACGGTACCAGCTCTGCTGCGTCATTGTCTGCGTCCTCGTTAGGGATTAGTGGGACTCAGTTGGGAATGCCACTGAGTTCCACGAGTTCCTCGGGCACTTCCGGTTCAACAGGGTCTAGACAGTCTTCTAGTCAAATGGCGGGCTCGCAGTTCAGCCCATTGACCCCACGTGAGAGGGAGCTCAGAGAGATCCAACAGGTCGAGAGGCTCCGCCAGCAGTTAGAGGAGGATCTGAAGAAAGCAACCGATAGAGAAAAATAGATAAAAAGTAGAGCGGCCAGACTTGATACGTTAGAGGCTGACAAGGTTGCGTTAGAGGGATTGGACAAATCGTGTTTGTCTGACACCCTGAAAGTGTTGAGGGATAACATGTTGTCACTGCATGCGCACGTAGACAGCAGGACGAACTTCATGCAAAGCACTTTGGACCAGATCCTGGATGCATTGACAAAGCCAGGATTCCGACTACCAGCACAACCATCGTTGCCGTTAACGGCGATGTCAGGCCCCTTTGCCGTACAAGCTGGCACACAACCAAGTGGTACGTCTGCAGCAACAGCACAGGTTGTTGCATCTTCTTCTTCGGGTCCGGCGGTGATTGCTACATCACCACAACAACCTGTTCAGCAATTTGGACAGCAGCAAGGTCAATGGTACCCCAAGACCCCAATGAAATCGCCTCTTGCCTTCTCAGGCGAGAGGAAGGACGAAGAACTCAACACATGGTTGAGGACAGTCCCGGTTTGGGTGAAGGCCAAAAGGACCTTGCCTGAGGACGAAGTGGTAACTCCGGCGTCTTACCTTGAGGGTAAGGCAGCCAAGTGGTTAGATGGTGTAGTTGTGAAGGCCGGGTACGGGAGACGCATGGCGGATTGGGCTAAGTCTTTGACTTTAGACCAATTCATGGAGATGATAGAAGCTCGATGGCATAACCCACAGGAGGCTCAAAGGGTCACTGATGCAATTAACAAACTGGACCAACGCAAGTTCAGGTCAGTTAGGGAGTTTACGACTACCGTTGAGAGCCTGATCCTCGTCCCAGGCATCAATTACAGTGACCAGTTCCTCTTAACTATGTTTCTTAGATGTCTTCCTGAGAACATGAGGAACTTGCTAGCCAGTGAGGCACGCACCGAGTACCACACGTTTGAGACATTCTCTAGAAAAGCCTTAGACTTGGAGGCCACGCTAGGCAATGCTCAACCCACCTCAGAGAATGACTCAAAGAAGAAGAAGAGTCCTCATGAGTGGAAGAAGAAGGGGGCGAAGTTGATGATGGTTGAGTCTGATGAGACTCAAACTGAAATCGATGAGCTCTCTGACCTGATGGACTACTCGGAGTATGACGACGAGGAGGTAGCTGAGGGTAGCACCCTCGCCGCGGTAGTTAAGACTAAGGCGGCAGGCCGAGGGAAGGGCCAGCCTAGGGGTTAAGGAAAGGCCGCCTCCAATCACACCAAACAGTCTGAGTGGGTAAAGGCAGGTCTTGATCAAGACGTGTGGCGTGACCGCCGAATGCGTGGCGCTTGTATCAACTGCGGAGAGTATGGACACACGCAGTGGGAGTGTCAGAACGCTAAGGTTGCGCAAAAGGTTGCGTCAAAAGTGGGGGCAACTTATTCCCAGGCTTCTAGCTCGGAAAACGCGTAGGGCCAGTGGAAGTAGTAGCGGCTTCTACTCAAGATGAAATGGGCATTATACCCTCCTCACTTCATGACAAGGCCGAAGCTAATGACTCCTTAGTCACCCCGCAGACGCATCTAGACCAAACTATGCTTTGTACGTTAGATGTGTCTGAGGCCTTAGAAGACTTAGAAGGCGAGTGGTCAAACAAGGACCCTCGCGAGTCTTGGGTGGCGCTAAGGAAGGGTCCTAAAGGGGAACATTTCGTGGTGGAAGTGGATGTAGGAGGCCGCAAATGTGGAGCCTTCATAGACAACGGATCTACGCGAAATTACACAAGTCGCGATTGTTTGGAAAGGCTGCACCGACAGGACCGGGTACGGCATCTTAGTAGACCAGTAGCATCTACTTTGGCCAACAAAGAGCGCATGATTGTCACAGACTACATCAAGGACGTAGTCTGTATCTTCTCCTATGGAGGAGGAGAGCTTAACCATAAGATCTCGTTCTTGGTTAGCGACGACTTGCCATTCGAAATGTTGTTAGGCATGTACTACCTCGAAGTTGCTAAGCCCCAGTTCGACTGGGATAAGAAGGTGCTCAAGCATAAGTTGCCCGATGGCCGAACTGTCAGATTGACTAAGTTCAAGGCCAGCAGTATTGTAGATACCTATGGCTACTTGTGTGCATCAGCGTTCTATAAATACTACGAGCAAAACCAAGAGGAAAAGGTATGTACCTCGTTTGTCTCTGAGAAGGGGGAGGCCGTTAAAACACCCCAAGAGATAGAAAGCGTCGTTGCTAAGTTCCCCGATCTGTTCGAGGAGCCCTCAGGAGTTATTGATAGGGAAGTCGTCCACGCTATAGAAATCATTCCAGGGAGTAAAACCCCAAAGGGAAGGATCTATAGGATGGCCCCCGCCGATTTAGATGAACTTCGAAAGCAACTCAAGGAGCTGACAGAGAAGGGATGGATTCGGCCTAGTACTTCCCCTTACGGATCACCTGTGCTATTTGTACCAACGAAGGGGGGTACTTTGAGGATGTGCATTGATTATAGGGGCCTTAATGCCATCACGGCGAAAAACGCAGAGCCTCTACCTCGCATAGACGACCTATTGGATAAGGTGCAGGGATGCAAGTACTATACAAAGATAGACTTGAAATCCGGATATCACCAGATCGCAATAAGACCTGAGGACCAACACAAGACAACTTTTCAGACTAGATATGGTCTGTATGAGTTTGTAGTGATGCCTTTCGGTCTTTGTAATGCGTCGGGTACGTTCCAGCACGCTATGAATCGGATCTTCCATGACCATTTAGATAAGTTTGTCGTGGTCTACTTAGACGACATTCTGATCTTCAGTAAGTCTGTCGAGGAGCACGCACAGCATGTTGAGACAGTTCTCTCGCTCCTGCGACAGCACAAGTATAAGGTCAACTTAGAGAAGTGCGAGTTTGGCCGCACTAAGATACTATACTTGGGTCATGAAGTATCCGCGGAGGGAATTAGGCCGGAAGATGCGAAGGTGGCTAGTATTCGAGACTGGCCACGACCTCAGATAGTCACTGAGGTCAGATCATTCTTAGGAATGTGCGGCTACTATAGGAACTTCGTTAAGAACTATTCTACAGTCACCTCTCCTTTGACTGATCTAACTCGACTTGACACACCGTGGGACTGGAGTGATGAGTGCGAGGGTGC
>BFEA01000303.1:138729-153450 GCA_003427395.1 Chara braunii | reverse complement strand
ATGGTTCCCGATCCGCAAAAGCCAGTCATAGTGACCACTGACGCAAGCCAATACGGCATTGGCGCAGTGCTGGCTCAGCAGGATGGGAAAAAGTTGGGACCGATTGAGTACATGAGTAAAAAGATGTCATCGAAGAAGTTGGCTAAGTCCACCTACGATAGGGAACTCTATGCTCTCTACAAGGCACTTGTCCATTGGAGACACTTCCTTCTAGGAAGGTTCTTCTATCCGAGGACTGATCATCAGACCCTCAAATGGATCAAGACTCAACCGGCTCTTTCTGATGCACTCAAGCGATGGATTGAGGTCATAGACCAATATGACTTCAAGCTTGAGTACCTGAAGGGAGAGTATAACAAGGTTGCAGACGCGCTATCCCGTAGAGCAGACTACCTAGGTGCGCTAGTTTTTGAATTTGGCGTATCTAATGAAGTAACTCAATCATTGGTGGGAGCCTATCAGGAAGACCCTGTCACGATGGACATCATCCGCAAACTTTAGGCAAAAGACAAGGCCACAGAAAGTGAGTTTGTGATGGTGGATGGGCTAATCTATCTTGATAAGTCCGGAGTAAAGAGATTGGTAGTTTCATCTAGTGAACAGTTGTGTAGTTTATTTTTAGGAGAATGTCATGACGCAACTGGGCACTTTGGCTACAAGAAGACGAGTGCTAACTTCGTACAGTGATTTTGGTGGCCCATAATGTTAGAGGACGCGAAGAAGTATGTTGAGACCTGTCAGGTCTATCAGCGGGACAAGCCGCGAACTCAAGCACCGCTTGGGTTATTGAAGCCGTTACCTATTCCTGATGGTCCAGGATTGAGTGTTTCCATGGATTTCATGGACACTCTTGTGACCAGCAAGAGTGGTAAGAGGCACATCTTCGTCATCATTGACCAATTCACCAAGTACGCTAGACTAATACCAATGCCAGAGACAGCCAGGACATAATACGTCATCAAGTTGTTCAAGGACAATTGGGTAAGGGACTTTGGTTTACCAAGGACCATCATTAGTGATCGAGACGTCCGATTTACAAGTGAGCTATGGAAGAAGACTGCGGAACAGATGGGCAGTCAACTTCAAATGACTTCAGGGAATCATCCCGAAGCCAACGGACAAGCCGAACAAATGAATAGAGTTGTACAGCACTTGCTGAGGCATTACATCAAGCCCAGCCAGGATGACTGGGATGCGCAGTTACCTCTCATCGCCGGCCTGTCCAACAATGCTATACATATCAGTACCGGCGTTAGTCCTAATCAGTTGCACTTAGGATGGAATCCTAGATCAGCATTAGACTTCCTCCTACCTGAAAACCGACCTGCTGCAACTCCAGGCACACTTGAATACGGTGTGCAATATGAGCAGTTGCTGCAAGAGGCTGTTGAACATATGAAGAAGGCTCAACAAGCCATGATTGCTTCTGAGAATCAACATCACAGGCAGTCCACATTTCAGGTAGGGGAACGTGTCTGGGTCAAGGCTAGTGAGTTAGGACAGGAATTCGGAATATCTCACAAACTAATGCCCAGTACTTTGGTCCCTGGGAAGTCTTGGATGTAGTGGGAGATGAAATGGATGGTCCTAGATACATCACTCGTGTCCCTGGTCATCTACGCACTCACCCAGTCTTTCATGCCTCAAAGCTTGCACCTTTCGCTGAGACTGATCAATTCCCTTCCAGGACATCGATGCTGCCCCCAACCATGGATGGACAAGTCGACATCGACGACATTGTGGATCACAGGGATATGCCTGTTCCGAAGCCGCTGGGTCGAGGAAGACCTCCTAAACCCAAGAGGGAGTACCGGATCAGATTCAGGCATCATACGGATCCTAAAGAAGATCGGTGGTTTACCCGGGAGGAACTGATGAAAACAGCTCCTCAGGTGGTGGCAAATTATGAACGGAAGCTAAAAGGGAAGGCACCAGCGAAGTAAGCATCTCAACGGACTTTCGAAGCTAAGGGGAATGGAATGTGAGGATTGAGCCCTCAAGTAGGGGCCTTGCCATGATGTACATGTTCTGGGCTAAGGCCCCAGCAAGCCTAGTGCCCGCCCTAAGTGAAGGCAGGCCAGCAAATCAACAAGAGCCCTCCGAAGTGGGGTCTATACAGTTGCAGCACGCCAGTTGGTTGGAGTGCACCGAGTCTCGGATTTCAGCAAATGCTGAAATGCCCAGGGCCTCTGAGTTAGTTAGGCCCTGGGCACTCGAACGTGAGGCCGACAATGCATGCTGGGTAGAGAGGTCGAAAATGCCAAAGGGAAATCGGCCCACTGTCTGAATCTGGCCGCAGGCCTTGATGAAGGAGGCGCAACTGCATTGCCCCGGGGCCCAACTGTATCAAGTTGGCTTCAGCCTCTGGGCCCCGGTCACAGGCTGAAGGGAGGCCACCCACACGCTGCACTGGCATATAGGCAAGCAGGGCGAGGCAGCAGGGATCTTGGCCAATGCTGGCACTTGCGGGCACGCTGCACGGATGCATGTGTGCTGCGCTGTGCAAGGCAGTGTTGTGCTAAGAACAAGCAGGCCAGCGCTATGCGGTAGGGCGCTGCCTGCATACAGGGCGCTTGGCGGCCATAGCCGGGCTGCAGAGGGCGCAGAGGGGTAAAGGGCGAAGGTGGTCTTCGAAGGTGAAGGGTGCTGTGTGGGTAACAAGGGAGAGTGCGGGAAAGAGGACACGAACCTGGTGAAGGTGGAGGTCGGCATTGGTGTTGACATCATCACTCGCTGGTAGTCAAGTTGTCTGGTTGCTGTTCATTGCTGTAGAGTAGATAGGGCGCCTGGCGCCATTCACAAGAGAGAGCTACATTTGGGTCATGCTGTTGGTGTTGCCCTGTTCGGCATGGACATTGACTCACGATTCTTCTGTAATCATTCTCAATTGGATGGTTACTCGGTTCCATGTGCTATCTGCTTTGGCGTTGAATACTTGGACTTCAGTGTGATTTTGCATTCTGGATTTCTGTGCTTCGTCCATACTCATGTTCCTTGCACTTTGCTACTTTCAAATTTTAGAGCTGCAGTTTCATTTTCACTTCAGCTCTCTCCGTCATAAACATAAATAATGATTGACTTTTACTGCTTTCTGCTAGTTTTCTCTGCAGACTGAGTGAACAGCGAAATTAGGCTTCTGTCTGTCTGTCTGCCGATCTGTCTGTCATTGTCTGTCTGTCTTTTTGTCTGTCTGTCATTGTCTGTCTGTCATTGTCCATCCATCTTTCCGGCCACCTGTCCACCTATCCGCCTGTCCACGGCCTGCCTGCGCGCCGGCCCGCCCACCTGCCTGCCCGCCTGTCTGCCTGCCTTCCCGCCCGCCTGCCTGCCTGCCTGCCTGCCTGTCAGACTGCCTTCCTGACTGCCTAACTGCCTGGCTGCCTGTCTGCCTGGCTGCCTGCCTGCCTGTCTGTCTGTCTGTCTGTCTGTCTGCCTGTCTGTCCGGTCTGATCAGTTTAATATATTTTTCTTTTTTTATGTTTTTTTCTTTTTAATTTGCACCATTTCTCAATTTATGCGTAGCATCCTTTCGCAGGGGCCATGCTAATGTTCTCACCAGATGTCCCGAAAGACTGATCAGTTTAACACCTGATCCTTGAGAGGAAAAGAGAAAAACGAGTCTGCGGACTGTGCACTTGATGAGCCAGCTGCCTGACCCAGGCCTTGAACCTGAGGAAGACCCTGAACTTGAACCCGAGCCTAACCTTGTCCCCAGCATGAGCATGACCCTTACCTTGAAGTCAAGCCTGAACCTGACCTTGCACCCGAGCCCGACCCTGTCCTTGAACCCAACCCGTCCGCCTGTCTGCCTGCCTGCCTCCCTGTCTGTCTGTCTGTCTTCCTGTCTGTCTATCTGTCTGTCTGATTGTCTGGTGTTATCAGTTGCATATCTGATCCTTGAAGAAAACAACAAAACGAAAAAAAAAAAAAAAAAGACTATGCGGTCTGTGCACTTGATGAGCCAGCTGCCTGACCCTGTCCCTTGTGCCCGAGCCAGACCATGACCATGAAATCCACCTGACCCTGAGCTTGCACCCGAGCCTGACCCTATCCCTGGCATGAGCATGACCCTCACCTTGAACTCAAGCATGAACCTGACCTTGCAGACGAGCCCAACCCTGACCTTGAACCCAAGCTTGATCCTGAGAGCTTGCACCCAAGCCTGACACTCGATTTTAACTCGGTATCGGAGCTCAAGCCTAGACCCTAAACCCTAAACCCTAGACCTTAGTAGAGGGTCATGGCATGACCGTCACCTTGAACTCAAGCATGAACCTGACCTTGCACTCGAGCTCGACCCTGACCTCAAGCCCAAGCTTGACCTTGAGAGCTTGCACCCAAGCATTTAATGTGCCATCGGAGCTCAAGCCTAGACCCTAAACCCTAGACCTTAGTAGAGGGCTGAATCTCCAGTCTGATTTAAGAGACCGGATACATACAGTGAGACAAACAGAGACCCTAAGTACCGAGCTCGAAACAAAAGGTCTTCACGGAAAAATATTTTTTTCTTGGACGCATCTACTGCATGGCCTCTTAGAATTTTCAAATAATTATTAATTGAAGGTAAAAAAACCCGACAGATTGTTTCAGCTGTATTGGCCAGGAGAAAATATTTTTTTCAAAAATACTAATTGCATATTTGCAAACTGAACAACTTTTCAAGTCCAGTTTTCACGAATACCTTGTTAGCACCATTGCTGGACAGTGGACTCAGCTGTGAGGCTGCCTACGAGGCCTTACGACTGGCAGCCTTAGAGAAGAGGGCATTGGTCTTCGCAGATTCCTAAGTGTCGTCAGTATCTGGTCCTGGCCGGAAAGGAGAGAGTCCATCTTCCTCTCCTTCAGAGATAAGGACTCATATATGCCTAAAACGCATGACATTGTCTGAAGGGCTTTCTCCCCTGGGCCATCAGTAAGTCCACTCTTATCCAATACCTCTAGCCTATTCTTGTTTGCGTCCCTACTCTCTAGTCTGGATTTATGTTGTCTAGCTCTAGATGCTCTATCCCCTGCATCCTGTAGTGTGGTTTGTAACTGAACTTGGAGGGCATCTGCCTCTGCCTCCTGTATCTCGAGGTCCTCCCGAGTGAGTTGGATTGGATGACTGGAATGTGAGCATGTCAACTGGCTAGAAGCAGCGCTATGACTAGCACTTTATCTGAAAAGACTGCATTGAGGCCTGTGTCTGCTGACCCTGCGTGGCCACTGCTGCTGTGGTTGCTAAAGCGTGTGCCGCTCCAGATGCGACTGCTATAGCGTGCTCCGCTGCTGCTGCTGCCCTCTGAGCCCTCTGGAAATGTTGTCTCTCATCCTGTCTCCACAGTTCCGTCTCGTCTCAAGATCGCAACGACAGGAAGGTAACAGGTGTGCTAAGCGTTGTCCTACGTGTCTGCCTCCTACCAGCTATATCCTCACCCTCGCTGCTTCCTCCGTTTATCAGCTACAACAGAACACTTTCTGCACAAGCGTCCTCGATGGAACCTACCGCCGGTTTAAATATAAAATAAATTTAATAAAAACAATTACCCGGTTCGGCATATACCGAATGCAGTCAGGCAGTGAAAAGAGATATCTACAGACTCACACAAACAATCCTACTTCTATTCTGATTAGTAATCAGTAGTTGTGATGACCCGACCAAACACGGATTGAGACACATAGTTGATTTCTGAGTTTTGCTCACGGACTGAATGCCTTGCTGTGTTTGTGTGTGTGTGTGCACGCTTGCTGGTCTGCATGCCTGTCTGAGTGCTGATTGGCTCGAGTGTGTGTGTGACCCGCAAGGGCACTTGTTCGTCCGTTGGGCCCTCAGGGCCGGTACTTACCTGTGGCCGTGACATTGAGGATTGCAGCGGGGGAAAACACTCAAGTAGCAGGTAGGCCGGTACCGCACCATGAAGAGGTAGATGTGCGGGTACTGTAGGCCGAGCAGAAGAAGACAAAAGTGGCATTTTGAGAGGCCCAGTAATTGTAGGCTAGGTCTAGGCGGGTACCAGTCCAACCAGTCTGAGTCTAGGGCCTGTGCGGGCAACATCAGAGTCTGCAATGATTATTCCCTCAGAAAGGGAGGAGGTACCGGTTGCTGGGAAGGCCGAGCGGCCTGGAAGTCACCGCCCAAGAGGCAAGCAGGCCGCTATATCTCCAGGCTGGGCGAAGAGCCCAGCCTCATTGTCGGTGTGCAAGTTTGGCTACACACTGGTTGGAGCGCTGGCTGGAGCAGCGCTAGCCAGAGCAGCGCTGCTGGGGAAGGAGCACGGACACGGAGGAGGAAGAAGACCAGGAGGAAGGGGGAGCGCCAGAGGTACTTACCTGGCAATGGTGGCAGCCATCTGCATCACCTTGGTGGGCGCCGCAGCAGGGAGACCCCAGCTGGGGGAGAGCTACACCAAGAAGCTTTGAGGCAGAGTCAGGCATGGCGGCCTGAGCTAGAGCAGCCAAAGCTGCGTTGCGTTGTCCTTTGTACATCAGGGCAAGGCCCAAGTAGTCCGCCATAGCCTCGACCTATGAGAGTGAAGAGTGAGGGAGGCGGCCATGGCTATGGTGGACCTCAAGTGATACCTGCAGTAGAAGAGGAACTCGGACACTGATTCTGGATCAGCCATTCAACATTGTACTATTATTTCTTGTGTGAATAAGAGAGGAGGGGTAAAGGAGGAGGAGAGTGTTTGGCGAAGAAGAAGAGCTTTATCATTTGTCTATGCTGGTGTACATCATCTTCTTCTTCTTTCTTACTTCTTCTTCTTCTTCTGATCCTCTGCAATTGGATGGCATTATACCATCTGATGAATGTGTACTTCGAAATTTGCCAGGATCATAACATAGTTCTAAAACAGCTGCTAAGTCAGAAACAGAATAGGCAAACTAACATTGTTCTCACTATCACAGTTTGTAAGATGTCAGCAGTCTGTAACATCTTATTAATAAAAAATAGAAATACAATCAGTTGCACAGATGTATGCTGAATGGAAAATGAACAGAAACAAATAATCGAGATATCAACAGGAACCCACCATCCCTCTGAATCCTACTTGATTGTCTTTGTCACCAACGACTGTCTAAAGGTGTGCTCACAGCCCACCCCTGTGCCCCAGGTAAGTAATGGTTAACCAGCCCCGTCTGCACTATTTTTATCCTTGTTATGATACTGGCCAATTTCGAGATACACATTCATCAGATAGTACAATGCCGTCCAATTGCAAAAGAAATGAATGAACTTGAGAGGAGAGAGAAGGTTAGAAGAAGAAGAAGAAGTAAGAAAGAAGAAGAAGATGATGTACATCATCATAGACAAATGATAAAGCTCTTCTTCTTTGCCAAACTCTCTCTTCCTCCTTATCTCCTCCTCCCTTAATCACACACGAAATGATAATACAACGTTGAATGGCTGAACCACAATCAATGTCCGAATCCCTCTTCTACTGCAGGTATCACTTGAGGTCCACCATAGCCATGGCCGTCTCTCCCACTCTTCATAGGCCGAGGCTATGGCGGACTACTAGGGCCTTGCCCTGATGTCCAAAGGACAACCGAAAGCAGCTATGGCTGCTCTAGCTCTGGCCGCCATGCCTGACTCTGCCTCGAAGCTTCTTGGTGTAGCTTTCCCCCAACTGGGGTCTTCTTGCTGCAGCGCCCACCAAGGTGATGAAGATGGCTGCCACCATAGCCAGGTAAGTACCTCTGGCGCTCCTCCCTAGCCTTGGCCTTCTTCCTCCTCCGTGTCCTTGCTCCTTCCCCAGCAGCGCTGCTGAGTGCTAGCGCTGCTCCAGCCAGTGCTCCAACCAGTGTGTCGCCAAACTTGCACACCGACAATGAGGCTGGGCTTTTTGCCCGGCCTGGAGATATAGCGGCCTGCTTGCCTCTTGGGTGGTGACTTCCAGGCCGCTCGGCCTTCCAAGCAACCGGTACCTCCTCCCTTCCGGAGGGAAACATCATTGCAGACTCTGATAGCCCGTACAGGCCCTAGACTCAGACTGGTTGGACTGGTTCCAGCCTAGACCTAGCCTACAACTACTGGGCCTCTGAAAATGCAACTTTTGTCTTCTTCTGATCGGCCTCGAGTACCCGGCACATCTAGTAATCTACCTCTTCAGGGTGTGGTACCGGCCTACCCGCTACTTGAGTGTTTCCCTGCTGCTTCAAGTGTTGCGGGCCTCTTCCCCCGCCACTTGAGTGTTTTCCCCCACTGCAATCCTCAATGTCACGGCCACAGGTAAGTACCGGCCCTAAGGGCCCAACGAACGAACAAGCGGGTCACACACACACTCAAGCCATCAAGCACTCAGACAGACATGCAGACCAGCAAGCGTGCACACACACAGACTTAGAGAACTTAGTAGCAAGCGGGAAACTCAGCAAGGCATTCAGTCCATGGGCAAAACTCAAAAATCAGTTGTGTGTCTCAGTCCGTGTTTGGTCAGGTCATCACACTACCTCCCCCTTAAGAGCGAGGTCCCTTCAAGCGAGTAACTCGGTCTGAGTCCCCAACAAACGCGTTGTAAGCAAACAAAGCAAAGAGATTTCGGAAGTACTCTGTCACAGTGAGCTTCGCAGCGATTTTAGGTACAGCATCAAAGGCGATTTGTCGCTCATAGGCTTTAACAACGCGAGGTGTGTTGCGCAGCAGTTCCTTTTCGGAAATCCAGTATAGATCGTCCAACGGGTGATACATAAAGTGAACCTGATACTCTCTGTTACATCCCTTCCGTACGTGCTGTTTGATTCTATCTATCTCATGACCGCCATTGATCGCACGAGGAATCATGTCTTCACGGTAGTCGAAGGACTTAGCATCACAGTGTATATAAAGTTTTGATGCATGAAAGACGGGGTATGTGCGCAGATGTGGCGACACAGCAACTGTGTATGAAGGGCCGAACCCATCATCGCCAATCACATCCAGAACTTCCCACGGACCGTAATAGAGCGGGAGAAGTTTGTGTGACACTCCCTCTTCTTCTGAGAATTCAGACATCTTGACCCAGACATAACTTCCCACTTCAATATCAGAAGGTTTGCGCTTCTTGTTTGCATGATGGATCATTGCGTGTTGTCGCTTGGTCATTGCTGCGATGGCAACTTTGAGCAAGCGATCGTACTTGACACTGAAGCCACGCCTATCAGGCATTAGACCAGCTGGCTGTTCAGGGAATAAGTAGGAGAGAGGATTACGAATCTGCCAACCGTAATGCAACCTGTTCGGCGTCATGCCGGTGGAAGAATTGATGGAGTTGTTGTACAACCCCTTGACTGAATACAGCTCTTCATCCCATGTTTTCTGATCCGGAATGATTAAAGCGCAAAGAAGTTGGAACACAGTCTGGTTGATCTCCTCAACCAAACCGTTGGCTTCGGGATGTCGGCCAGATGTCATGCATAGTCTGAGGCCAGGGAGTTGGGATGTGAAGTCCTTCCATTCGGTACTTATGAAGCGTGGCTCCCGATCACTCACAAGAGTTTTCGGGGTTCCGAACTGCAGAATGTACTTCTGTTCAAACTCACGGACCACCAATTCAGTTGGGGCATGAGATGGCAAAGGAATCAGATTAAGGAATTTAGAGAAGCGGTCAACAATCACCATTACCTGCCAATAGTCATTCTTACTTATCTTTCCCATGTCGGTGAAGTCGATAGAGACGGACTCCCCGGGTCCATCGGGAATGGGAACGGGTGTAAGTAGCCCCATGGGCTTTTGCCTACATGGTTTGATCTGTTGACATACTTGACACTCAACCATAATTTTTTCAGCAGATCCCTTCATACCAGGCCAATAAAATTGTCTCAATAGGCTTCCGTACGTCTCTGCCATGCCGAAGTGTCCACTTCGGCCATGAGCCAAGTCCAAGAAGTGCGTGCGGAGAGGCTCATGGTTGGGCACACACAAACGGTCGTTGTTTCCATAACGTCGGAAAACTAGTCCTCCATACTAGTGAAAATCAGGCTGACTATTGGGGTCAGCCCGCAACTGCTCAAGGATGGGACTAAGGTCCGGGTCTTTGCCAGTGTGTTCTACAATCTCCTCCTTCAGTTTCTTCCAGAGGTCGTAGGAATTCACAAGGCAAGTCATGTACTCGGGGTGGCGAGACAACGCATCAGCAACTCGATTATAACAACCCTTTTTGTGTCTTAGCTCAAAATCAAAAATGTCTACCTCATGGAACCAGCGAAGCAATGTAGGGGACAAGGTGGTTTGTTCTTTGATCCACTTTAAAGTCTCATGATCTGAGAACACTTTGAAGTGGGGTCCCAAAAGATAGTGCTTCCAATGATCCAAAGCCATACGCAAAGCGTAGAGCTCGCGCATGTAGGTGGAAGTGGCTACCTTTTTGCTGGGCATGCATTTGCTGTAGTATTCGAGCGGACGCAAGTCATCGCCGTCATCTTGTTGCATCACTGCGCCAATGCCATATTGGCTAGCATCCGTAGTAACTACGAATGTTAGTTTGGAATCTGCAATGCGGAGTACAGGGTAACTTACCAAGGCCTCTTTCAAGGCTTGAAATGCGGTCTCACATGTTGCATCCCATGCGTCAGATACATTCTTACTTGTCAATCGGGACAACGGGCGAGCAACAATAGAGAATCAGGGTACAAACTTCCGACATTACGATGCAAGACCAAGGAAAGAACGCAGTTCGTGGATGTTCACGGGTTGAGGCCAATTGCGTATGACCTCAACCTTGGTTGCCTCAGGCTTGAGGCCGGCAGCAGACAACCGATGCCCAAGATAGATGACGCTATCCCTCCCAACCTCAGATTTTTCTAAGTTCAGATGGAGTTGCGTTTTCTTGAGGATGGTGAACACTTCCTCAAGGTGCTTCATGTGTTCCTCAATGGATTTGCTGAAGATCAGAATATCATCGAGATACACCACCACAAACCGACCAATCTATTCGCGGAGGACCTTATCCATAAGGCTTTGAAAGTTGGCTGGTGCGTTCGTGAGGCCGAAGGGCATTACGATAAATTCGTAAAGCCCATCGTGTGTCTTGAACGCAGTCTTATGCTGGTTCGCAGGATCGACGTCAATCTGGTGGTAGCCAAACTTGAGATCGATCTTGGAGAAGACCTTGCACCCACCGGCAGCATCAACTAAGTCATCTATGTGTAGCAATGGATATGCATTCTTTCTGGTGATGCGGTTTAGACCGCGATAATCGATACACATACGGAGCTTGCCTCCTTTCTTAGGGACAAACAAAACAGGTGCACCAAATTCAGACGCGCTAGGTTTGATCCAACCCTTGTCGATCATT
Source organism: Chara braunii (assembly GCA_003427395.1). Classification (NCBI taxonomy): domain Eukaryota; kingdom Viridiplantae; phylum Streptophyta; class Charophyceae; order Charales; family Characeae; genus Chara; species Chara braunii. The sequence goes on along the minus strand of BFEA01000303.1, from coordinate 142,198 downwards.
TCGTCGATTTGCTTCCGGAGTTCTTCCAACTCGCCGGATCCCATTCGGTACACGCAGCCCTTTGGCGGAACAGCACCCTCGACCAACTCGATTGTGTGTCGGACCATTCGCGTGGGAACTCCACGTGGTTCGGCCAGAACTTCCGGAAATCGATCAAGTTAGTTTTGAATGCTGGTTGGGGTCGGTGGGGGTGAAGGATCACCAAACGGGTCACCTAGATCATGTTGCAGATTATGAATGAGGGCGACCGAATCTGAAGTAGTGTCATTTGGACTAGTAGAAGGTAGAGACGTAGAAGGGCCAGAAGTAGACTCATTAGGTGAAGTAGTATTGGTACTAGCCGCAAAAGTAGATGTCACATGAGTAGGGCGAACAGAGGCAACATACATTTGTTCGTCCTCTTTGTGCTTTCGCCACTTTTTGCAAAACTGCATGGCATTGAGAAAAGTCATTGGGGACTCGTGCTTCTCATCCAAGAGGACGGGAACCTCGTTCCCTTGAGCATCGTTGACCATGAAAAGTGGCTCCTTCCACTTGGTCCATTTGCATTGGGACTGCAGCCAGCCCAAGCCAAGGACTGCATCGAAGGGACACTTGTCAAGGACATAGAAGTTCAAAGCGTGGGTGACTGTCTTGTCATTGTCAAAGGTAGTGCGCACACCTTTGACTGCATGCGTAGATGAGACAACCTCTTTGTTGCCTACTTGAGTCCGGCAAGGGTTTTGCAAAGCCACTTGCTTCATCCCCAAGCCCACTTTGCGTATCCCGAGTGGTGACATGAAGTTAGTTGTCGCACCACAATCAATCAAGACACGGAGATGGCGGTGGTTTATGAGAAGTTTGAAGAAGATTAACTTCACTGTCCCTTGAGCACGCTGGTGTTTCATCTCATCCCAATGCTCTAAGTGATAGTGAAAGTCGACCGTCTCAAACTCCTCCCAAGGCTCTACATACAAAGCATGACAAACTCCAGCCTCGGATTCAGCAGACGATGGGGCTTCAAGAGAGGACTGTTGATCTTCATCAGGTTCAGCCTCCCTTGCCGTAGAGGATTCTGATGTCAACTCTACGCCCAGTTCTGGTTTCCCTGCAACCTATAACATTCTTGTACTCTGTGGTTCGGTTTCTGGCAATGCAGGCATACCCCTTTCTTGAGTCTAACCCTCCAATCATTTTCAGTGATCCGGAGGTCAACCCATGGTTTAGTGGCTGCATCCTCCGGTTTCATTGGGATTTTGACTCCCTTGGGAAGTTGGACATAGTTCTTCCCTGAACTCCGGTTTGGTCCCTTGACATTGGCAGACTTTCTAAAGGCATTTAATTTTTCCTCTTCATTATTCACATCAGAGTCATGGGTTGAAGAGTAGGCCGTGTCAGGGTCTTGTTCTTGGTCGTCACCAAGAGTGGGGTTGTCTGCATAGGCCTCCTCATTGGCCTCCAACAGGTCATGCACAACAAAACGGTTGCTGCCCCTCAACCGTTTGCCGCCAATAGGTTTTTTGCTGCGAGTTGGGGTAATGAGATCTTGTGCCTCAAGGCTGACCACATCCTGCATGAGGGAAAGCCAGTCAATGTAACCAATGAGCTCTCTGCCTAGGCGATGCATGTAGGTAGTGGGAACCGTACCTTTCACTACTTCCAAGCATGATGGTGTAGTCATTTCCAGTCCGGGTATCGCAAATGGTTCGCTGACAAACAGTTGCAGATTATGCATGGTGCCCGTCCACTTGCTGCGCTTGTGATCATCAAGTCTCTTCCTTGTTCTTGCAGCAGTATGTGGATCCTTAAACTGTTTGATTAGGATCTCCTCAAGTGTGGTTATTGGTGTGGCTTTAAGCCACTGCGTCAGATTGATCTTGGTGCACCCGGCCTGTGAAGCTTGGACTTCTAAGAAGCCTCGTACGGCGGGCTCGACGTTGGTCCCCATGATCAAGGACTGGCTCACTGGCTGAGTTCCCAACACCTCGAAGTAAGCTCTCATGGAGTTGATCCAGGACTCAACGTCTTCCTTGTCGTCGTACTTAGACGGTACTGGGACCGCCTTCCTGTCCACATAGGGATTTCTATGGCTGGTACCAACAATTGCTGTATCCAAACTCGAGGTTGTAGCAGTTGCAGAATTCCCTGCGCCGTCACTTGTTGTAGCGGCAGCGGGGTCTGCACCTACTGCAGGTCCCGATGGAACCACACTTTGAGAATGAGTAAAGGTATGGAGAGGAGTGAGGACAGACTGGTTAGCAACATTGGAGGCAGAAGGTAGAGGAAGAGGATTAGGAATCTGGTCCTTGTGCAGATTTGTCAACTGCCGCATCTGATCGCTATGCTCCTTGGCCATTTCTACCATCTTTGCCCGCAGTTCACTTATCTCAGCAGAAAGTTTCGTGATCTGAACAGGGACGCCACAGAGTAGGTGAAAGTCTATAAGAGCACGTACATATGCGATTATCTCCTTCCTGACCTCAGTGTCAGGCAAGGAGGGGACTGTTTTGAGGACAGAGAGTTTGGAACAATGGTTTATCCTCGTTTACGACTGCATCCAGTTGGGCCTTTAAGGCCACAAAAGCCTTGCATCGCCCATTTCCGCAAGTCCCTCAAGATGGGTGCTCTCACTCTCTCTTCTCTCTCTCTCTCTTCCTTTTGTCTACGAGTCTCTACGAGCATCAAAATATGAACTCAGGACAAGAAACAAAAAAACTCAAAGAAGAGAAGGTAGAACTCCTAGCCGGAGTGGCACTACATTAGACTAGAGAGCAGCAAACAACAAAAAGATAAAATCAAATTCACATGAGAGGTCTGATCCAGCGACTCAGTCTGATCAGACTGTATACGAGGTCCTCTCGAGTCTCCGTGACTATACAGCAAATCAGACAACGAATGACTACATGCAACAGTGGAGAATTGAGTGGTGTATAGGGTGCGAGTCAAGCCACGGACGGTGCAACCCAAAGCATGCGAAACGTCTCAACCGAGATCCCCTCGGCAATGGGTGCCCTAACCAAGAAGAATAAACTTCGGATCCCAGTTAGGAAGAGAATTGACTAATGCCTAACAGATTCGGGTCCAAGGGGCTCTTCTTGTTTGGGCCCGGTCCCACTGGTTCCCAAGGGTCCCACGTAGGTCGTGACCGAGTCCCAACCAAGAGGAGTCCCACCTGGACTAAGTTTCTGTCTCTACCGTACTGAAAATGAATTTCAACTTCTGGCAGAACCTACAGACTACAGCCGTTCAAAGATGAAAAGACAAAGCACTGTAGAAGGACTCGGCATTCAAATCAAGATACTTCATTTCTCCATCCATCAGGTGAGTAAGTATTTCACACACATTCAATCACACAATCAAGACCACATAGGAGTAGGAAAGAAACCCAGAATAACCCCGACAGAACAATCAATACCATGCACACATACATGGGCATCCCGTAGGTGCACGGCACTTACCTGAGTGGCTTGGGCTTCGAGATGAATAGAAC
>BFEA01000303.1:88025-105510 GCA_003427395.1 Chara braunii | reverse complement strand
GCACGGGACTACGCACCGCCGGAGTAGGGGGCGCGCTATCACGCGCGCACACCCGCTCGGGACTACGCACCGTCGGGGCAGGGAGCGCGCTATCGCGCTTATACACGCACACGGAACTGCGCATCATCGGGGCAAGGAGCGTGCTATCGCGTGCATACACGCGCACGGAACTGCACATCGTCGGGGTAGAGTGCGCGCCATCCTGCGCACGGACGGGCGGGCGTAGACGTGCACAACCGCGCACGGGAGCATTCACGGTCGGTCAGGCACGGGCACACAGACGGTGAAGTGCGCACGCGTGCGAGCACCGCCCATTACTACGGACACCCGCGTGACTGCGGGGCAAACACGAGGGAAGGGCACTGCGAGCGCCCGCTCACCTACAGGATCGAGCTGCGCACGCCCGTGCAACTGAGGGGCAGACACGGGGGAGGAGCACTGCGCGCTACTGCGCGCGCCCACATACCTGTGGATCAGACCAGGGAGCACCGTGCGCTAGCGCGCGCATACTCGCACATTCACGGCGACAGACGGGGAAGCGCTGCACATTACTGCGCGCGCCCGCACACCTACGGGATCAGACGGGGGAGCATCGCCTACTACTGCGAACACCCACGCACATGTGGGACGGACTAAAGGGCACCGTGCGCTACTGCATGCACACTCGCGCATTTGCGGGGACGGACAAGGAGGCGCCGCACGTTACTCCGCGCGCCCACACACCTACTAGATCGGACTAGGAAGCGTTGCGCGCCATTGAGCACGAGCGGGTACACAGCGCGCCTGCAGATACAAGCGAGGTCCGCGCGCCGGCAAGGACGAGCAGAGGAGAACACCTGCACAGCGCCGGGGAAGGCAGCCCAACGGGTAGGATCAGCAAGGAGCGCTGGGCAACGAGCTGGGTGACTTCGCAGTGGAATCGGAGAGCCGGGGGCCAGTGCACCCGGACACCATGCAAGACGACACCTTTGGGCGCGCCTTCGGATCACCGGGCTGAACGGACTCTGATTGTGGTTCAGTTCATCAGGCAGAGCGGGCCCTTTGGGACGCGGTTGGGTCACCGGGCGGACGGGCTCCTTTGGACGTGATCAGACCATTGAGCGCAACGGGCCTGTTGGGCGCGGTCGGACCACTGAGCGGACAAGGCTCTTGGGCGCAGTTGGAACACCGTACCGAACAGGGCTTTGAGGCGTAGTCGGGATACCAGGCGGACCGGGCTTTTTGGGGCGCAGTTGGGACACAGGTCGAGACGGGCTCTTTCCGGGGTAACGTGAGCATAGACGGGACACTAAGGGCGAATACCAACAGGGCGCGCTCAAGAGCACGCGGACAGACACTATAGGTGCCCCTCTACAAGGTGCCTTCCAAGGCTACCGAAGGGGCACGCTCCGAAGGGGGGGAACTTTCCAAAGAAGCTCTCACCGAAGAGGTACCTTCCGAAGGGACACATCCCGGGCACGCACATTCCGAAGGGGGCACTTTCCGAGAAGGCTCTAATCGGAGGAGTACATTTCCACAGAGACACGTCCCAATACGACTCCGCGAAGGGGGGCATTTCGAACCAGGCTCTCGAAGGGGGCACATTCCGAATACGACTCCGCGAAGGGGCACGTTCAGAAGCAGGCTTTTCGAAGAGGTATTTTCCAAACTGGGCTTTTGAACAGGTACCTTTGTGAAGTGGGCCTTCCGAAGAGGTACATCTGAACCGGGCCTTTTGAACAGGTACTTTTGCGAAGCGGGCTCTCCGAAGAGGTGCATCCTGAACTGGGCCTTCCGAAGCGGGGCACCCCGGACAAGGGGACAGCGCGGAGGTATGGTCACAGTAGACCTCGAGCGCTGGCCCCGATCGGCAAGGGAGGCAACATCTGACACCGAGAGTTCCAGTACGGTCCCTTGGAATTGGCGGGCGCGGTACAGGCGTCATCCAGTCGGGAGGAGGATTAGGGCAGGTCTGTTGACCAGATCCGTGGGTACTCAGACAGACTTTTCAGACATAGGAGCGAGATGTACGACCAAGGCTGGGACTAGTGTAACACACCCCATCATCTTGGACTGAATGTAATCACTTTATTTATTCCTTCCAGACAGTGTCTCATGAGTCTGTCGCGCATTCGTCTCGATCTGCTATGATCCTCGTTTTTGTGGATGTGGACTGACATGGCTTGTGCAGGTTACAGGAGCCCCGACCGACCATCCCGCGGTGACAAACGCGGCGCGAGGCATAGGGCTCGGACGAAGGGCCGGCAGACCCCTCCTACCGGTCGACAATGGCGCCGTTGCCGGGGAAGGCTGCCTCTCGGGACTTCGGTCTGCCTGTAACCGCGGGAATGTGAGAGGATCAAGATAGGGATGTAACTGGGGCAGAGCGGACAAGGAGGGGCAATCATCCAATCAGTGATCGGAATGTGAAGGTGAGACATTGGGCAGCACGAGCGGGCAGACGACACTCCACCGACCCATGATCAACGTTCTCCGGTGAGATTTTGATTTCTGCATTTCGTGATTTTGCCGATTCCTGCATTTTTTCGAGTTTTCGTGCATTTCCTCTCTGCTATTCCTTGTGATTGAGAGGGGTTATTCTGATTTCCCCACCCTTTGGTCAGTCTACCCTAATATTGGCTCCAAGAGAGAGAATCGTGAGCAGGGGATGATCTAGAGGGATTGAAGGGGAGGGGAGAAGCGCCCCGGACTGCAAGGAGCTGGCCAGGGACTAGATAGGCTAGTCGATTCTGATGGATAGCAGGGGGGATTGATTCACTGCACGAGTCGGGTTGAGAGACCATGCCTGAGGTGGGCGGACTAGAGGCATGGTTAGGAGCGTGAGGATGCACGAGGGAGACACCGCCCCTTCGCCGCGTGTGACTTTGGCCCACCCTAGGGCACATGAGCTCGCCGGCTCGTGTCCAGGTCGCGACGTAGGTGGTCGGCCAGCGATGATGGTACGCTGATCAATCCTCCTTCTTGACATGAGGGTAGGGAGAGATACGCCAGAGGGCGGTTCTTTCCTAGGCCTGTTGACGTCTTGAGGGGATATAGGAGCGATCAGTGGGGGCCTGTCGTGGGGCTCTGTGAACTCAACAGTCTGAGAGAGAAACACGGGAGGAGGGCGAACGAGAGAACTGTTGGTATTCGATTAGGAATGGTGTTTATCGAATCGGGCACTCAGATTCATCTTAGACAAGAGGTCGGCCAGTACAATGTCGTGAACCTACCGCTGGAAGGGAGAAGTATAGACCCACAATATAGCAAGGGTTGGTGGTCAGGGAAGGAGATTTTCTGTGGGTAAGGGTCGAGTGTCAACCCAGGCCCTGTGTGAGGAGGGACAGAGAGAGTGAGCCGCTTGTCGCAGAGGTGAACGTTAGAGTTTATTTGTCTCCCGATGAGTGGAAGTTCCTAGTGATAGACGCTGCAAAGGGCTGTCGTGCATTCCTCTGTTTATTGTCCTTTGGCCACATATTCGGGACTTTTCGCCAGGATCGGACACTGTAGCCCGATACTCGGTCCGTTACGCTTATGATTGGGAGCGTCCTAGAGTGACTATCGTTGGTTCAACGACTGTACCCAGGTTCCTGACAAGTCTGGTGTATGGGAGAGTAGAGCACCATTGGACGTTGGTGAGGGCACTCAGGAAAGCCGTCCAATTCAGACCCTCGATATTACAGCTAGCGTGGCTGGTGACTTACTGTCTGGATAGGGCAGTGCCCAAAAATAGGGAGTTGAGACAAGTCTTCTTCAAAATTAGGGTTGAACTCCGCCGAGGGGCCGTCTTAGGTGAGATAGATAGGGCAAGGACCTTAGACGGGAGCTCCGTGGAGGTCTAGATGCCTCACTACGGGATACAGCACCCAGTCGAGCTTTGCCACTTCGATTATAGAGAGCCTGAGTTCATTGGGGAGGATTGGGTGGAATTCACCTTGCTCGGACAAGCCGTCAGGTGAGGTTATCTAGATGAAGTAGATAAGGAGTGGAGGTCCATCTTATTGAGGCCGGGAGTTTGGCTGCTGGTCGCGCCCCAGGTGGGGTGTGAGTTCGATAGGAGAGGCAGGTTAATAGAAGAATCCCTGGAACTAGAAGTCAGAGGTTTTGTTTACTATAAATCTTCCGTCCTAGCGGACATAGTTTTCTGAGCCGTGGAACGAAGTCAGTGGGATTCAGTCTTGGGGGTAGTGTCGAGTCTCGATTCTCACACTTGGGCGGACGAGGTAACGACAGGGCGTATACTGCAGGAGGATGTCGACAGGCTTAGAGGGAAGGAACGCTGCTACAACAGGGATTACAGGTCTGTAGTGGTCTCACTCCATCTGGCTAGAGAGGGTTTCCTGCCCCAACCCGAACAGGCTTTGAGGCTACCCACTCCAGTTTTTGTCTTGGAAGGTTTTCTAGGGGAACTTGATCGCCTGATTGAGATCCATTGGGCCTTCCTCGAGATTAGAAGCCTTTTGAGGAGCAGTGACGAGGATCACACCTACTACGCTCTCTGGAAGGAGGGGCCCGAGTTCGGGGAGTCAGCCTTAGAATTGGTAGAGCTGATTAGGGCGGCCTCACCTAGAGGTCTGAGAGAGGCACCAAAGTACAATCAGTCGGCTGAGTTATGGACCAGTTTGGATAGGGCCCTACGGAAACCACCTAGCCACCTAGCAGGTGTAGCCGAATTATACAGAACCCCAGGGTACGATCCGCCAGTTAGGGAAGGGTCGCTCATTGGATTCTTCGAACTCCAGACGTACTACGAGGCAACAGGGGCTGTAAACGACGAGGACGTGGAGTACGGGGAGGAAGATTGGGACCTAGCTGAGTGGGAACAATTAAGGGACGGCGGCCGTGAAGAGTGGGAGGACGTCAGAGATTTCCCTGAGGAAAGGGTAGGATACTTCAGGAGCGCAAGCGAGATAGAAGATTACGTCGAGGCACGTTGGCCAAGGCTAGGGGTCCGGATGAGGCCTAGACATGACTGACCTTTTAACAGACAAGGTCGGTTGGAAGAGTGGAGTGAACTGGGGGCTGCCATCGTCGAGCGACCCGGGCATAGAAGCTCTATTACGACGCCACACATCCTTGACTAGGGGTGGTGCGGTTCCCTACGCAATTAAGTATTACACCGCCATAGAAAATGTGGAATTGAAGGAGAAGATCTACGTATTTGTGGTCAGGTTCGAAGAGACTTATGAATACGACATAGGAGCTTATAACCGAAAGGGAAGGCGACTGACTGAAGCTCTCTGGGGTTGCCGGAACTGGGCTGAGACGATAACGTACGCTTACAAGAAAAAGCTAGAAGAGGAAGGAAAGAGAGTTAACCTATGTATAAGGCCTAGAGAATATGATGACGTGCCTAGTCCTCCACTTCATGATAGCTATCTCGACGGGGGCAACTAGGAGCCCCTGATAGCCATGGCACTTAGAGCAAGACCCTGGGGAAAGGGGAATGATGAGTAAAAAGAAAACCATCACAAACGAGGAATTGGAAGCAAGGAGGGAGAAATTCCTCTCCGGGAACAGACCAACAAGAGAAAGGATAGATGTTGTGTGCACGGCACTTAGCCGCCTCGGCAGGAAAGAACCAGTCCCTTATGAAGTTCAAACGTACGATACGGTAGATAGCGGCTCGGAACAAACATGCCTCTACGTAATGAGCATATGTTTTTTGGGAACAGAGGTATATGATGTCCGAATTTACCTACCAATAGAAAGAGAGGTTGACCTTATCTACGGTCGATGTTGGGAAAGAGCAAGCGAAGTGGGGGAAGCAAGGAGGGAAAAATTCCTCTCCGGGAACAGACCAACAAGAGAAAGGATAGATGTTGTGTGCACGACACTCAGCCGCCTCGGCAGGAAAGAACCAATCCCTTATGAAGTTCAAACGTACGATACTGTAGATAGCGACTGAGAGCAAACATGCCTCCACGTAATGAGTGTATGTTTTTTGGGAACAGAGGTATGTGATGTCCGAATTTACCTACCGATAGAAAGAGAGGTTGACCTTATCTACAGTCGATGTTGGGAAAGAGCAAGAGAAGCGGGGGAAGACGAAAGAGATAGGTTACTCTTGATAGGCAAAACCGTCATCTGGAGCACAAAGATAACAACCTTTGAGCGGTTGCCCAAACCCCCAGTTCCTTACGAGGCCCTGACATACGGGAAAGGCGAAGTGATGGTGAACCTCGCGCTATGGCTCGGGTGACCCAATGGCAAAAGGAGGAGGTTGTAGATCAGCGGGTGGAGACATAGTGCGAGAAGGGCTCTGGCGAGAAACTCATAGGAGAACCTCCGAAAACCTACTCCGGCTTTCTAAGAACATGGACTCGAGAGGATCTATGTACTATGGGAACGTCGATTTGTAGAAGGTTAACGTGCCCAAAAACTGGGCGGGTTGAAATCAGAAGAGGTGCCGCCTGCCTAGAAGAGCAAGAGGGAGAGTTGTACTTAGATACAGGCTTCTTCGAAATAGAAGGTGAATATGAAATAAGATACATTAGAGGAAGGCTAATAGGAATCCTAAGGGCAGTAGAGATTTAGATTGTAACAGAAGAAAGTGCTGCAACTGAGAGCAATGTCGGGGACGGTGGCTGATGAAGAGGAAGTGAATAGGGTATCCTTCGCCCGGACTATAACTTCGATTATTCGGATTCGCACCGCTAGAGCATTAGATACACTGGGTTGCCCACATTTGGCAGAAGGAGCTATAAAGCGCGAAAGGCCGAGGGCACTAGCACAGGTTAGAACGGAAAGTCGCATAACCTACAATGTGATGATCTGGACCGAAAAGTGCGAAAGGCCGAGGGCACTAGCACAGGTTAGAACGGAAAGTCGCATAACCTACAATGTGATGATCTGGACCGAAGGATGGATGAGGTGCGAGATAGAGAAGGACGAGACCTGTCTCTTATACACATCTAGATGTGTATAAGAGACAGGATCTGGACCGAAGGATGGATGAGGTGCGAGATAGAGAAGGACGAGACCATCCACGAAGCGCGAACCCGCGTGTGAGAGGAAAAGATGTAAAAATTGATGTCATCCTAAAGGTGTACTTAGACCCAATTGAGAGGAAGGTGGAGGAGTTGCTCGCGAAATACCAAGTGTGGTGTGGTTCTACGGACGAAACCGGCTTAGATAGACTGGAAAGAATCGTGGAACGCATCACCACAATGTACAGAGAGGAAAGGGAGAAGATTATAGGATGGCGAAGTGATTTCATGGCCAGACTCCTAAAACAAGTCCAAGAAGAAGCTAACCACGAAAGGGATGACTAATGCCGAACCAAGAGGGAAAAAGTTTAGTCTCTCGGCCAGAGCAGAAAGAGAAGGGTCTTTAGTGTGAGTCCTAGTGGAAGCAGTACATGATGAACAATTAAACCAGGAAGAGGAAACTGAGTGTGCCACAAAAGCAGCGATAGAAGCCAGGAAGTGTGTCGTCTGGAAAGCTGCGGGAGAGTTTTTTCTAGCAAGAATACAAGTCCTCACTGTAAATTCTAGTGGCCAAATGGTCTCGCGCACCTGGAGAAAGACGATAACTACATCTACACAAAAGTTCAGAAAGGACGCTCGAGCTCTGGGAGAGCTCTCGGATGTAGTAGTTGATGGGATGTCCTTAAGTACGTTGGAGGCAAACTCGCGCTACCTGCAAACCGCTTTAGCTACCGCCTTAATCGTGAAAGATGAAGGAAAAAACGAGGACTTCAACGCATTGCAAGAGCCGCTAGAAGAATCGATGGAAAGGATTAAAGTCGCCTTGAGTCAACTTCTGAAGGAGTGAGATAGAAATATGGATGCAGAAGGAGTCTATCTATCTTCGATAGGTGGCGAAGTCAAAACACAAGAGTCAAGGACGAGTACCCAAGTTAGAAAAATGGCAACTGATGTTGGGAAGGACGCGGAAAAATTAAGGAAGACCCTAAGAGAGTTAGACACTACAGCCACAGAACTCGAGGAACGAACCTCGAAGAGTGAAGGGTTGAGGAAAGAGAGTCGCGCGATTCTCGGATCCCGGCATAAGGGAACCATATAGGGAAAACATGAGCCAGCCTTACAGAATGGCGTATGCATCGGGCTCGTACGTGTCCCCCTTCCTAGGAGCCCAGACACTCCAATTACCGGCGTTGTCCGGAGTCCAAACGATCTTCACAGGGAAGAATGTTTCAGAATTCTTAGATGACTGGGAGGTACTAGGAATGAGGGCGGAATGAAGCGATTAGGAAATGATTATAAATCTACTCCACCATACAGCCTCCAAGATAGATCGGAAAGTGAGAGAAGCCATTCTGGACAGATGGCGTTCGCTAATATTCAGAGAAAGGGTTACCAGAATCTTCACATGTGATGAGACCTCCTATTCGATAGAAGATCTCAAAGACATGAAAAAACAAGAGAACGAGAGTTTAGCGGCGTTCGCAAGAAGGTATGAAAATACCTCGAATCCTGTAGTAGAAGGGGGATTTATGGGCGAAATAAAAAGGTGCGGGATATTCCTAGGATTTCTATCTCAAGAAAAACGAGAGAAGATTATGAGGGATCTTCCCTCTAAGGTGACGTTTAGCCAAGTCAAAGTCTTAACCCATGACACCAAAGGCCAAAGCGTGAAGGCACATCTCGCGAGGGTTCTCGATAACCTAGGGAAAGGAGTAACCACAGAAAAAGGGGGAGGAAAATCGCAATTCAAGAATAGGAGACCCACAGTTGAAGGAAGGGACACCTACGCGAGCTCACCGAGAAAAGGGGACTTAGCCAAAAACGACGGCGAATGGAGGAAAGGAAACAAGAGCGACTGGAAAAGAAACGACGCGGAATTGGGAACATCCAAGTGGTCAAATACAAAGGATAACATGTGGAGACCAAAAGATGAGAAAAAAATCAGACAAACGAGAAGAGGAAAATGGCAAAACAAATAGAAAGACTGCAAAGTAATAACCAAAGAAAGGACAAACCTCCCGTCCGGTCCACGCGCGAGAAAAGCGACCCTAGCCCGAAGCGAACCTGGATCGAAAAAGCTTGCATCTACTGAGGAGACGAACACCACTGAAAAAGAGATTGCCAAGTGATGTTGGATGCACTAAAGGAGGGGATCATTGAACTCGACGACCGAAATTACGTCATGTGGGTTGATGAAGGCAAACCGGTACCCTTCCTACCATCGATGAAAATCAATGTGGATATCCGAAGGAGGAGAATGAATGAAGCAAAGCAAAAGCAATCCCAGGACCAATCAGCAGTCAAGGTCTCTCGAGTAACTTTCGAGTATGACTTCGACGACCCACCAGAAAGTCTGGCTATGAGAATTTCGTTCATTAAGTTTGAGGAAACAGTAAATAACGGAGAGGTTTACGTACGTACCCAAGGCATCGGCGAGGTCATCAAGTCAAGTGAGACGAAGAAAGAGGATCAGAATCAACCTATGACGGATGAGCAAATTGAGTTGTCTAAGTCACCTCAATCCCCTAGAAAAAGAGCGCCCAAGAAGTTTCACTTGAAAAACTCGCTAGTCGAAGTTAATCTAAGAGAACCCTTAAGAAGGGTCATGGATATGTCAATCCCTATAACCCTGAAGGAATTCATAGCAGGTTGTGGCCCAGCAAGAGATGAGTTAATAGGTATGATGAAGAAAACTAAAGTACCGTTACCTTAGACAGCTTCCGGACAACAGAAGGACGAGGCGAAAACCTTAGTCCTAAAGGCACAACACGAAGAACGGGTAGAGACCAGTGAAAGCGGAAGCGACTACTTTTACGTCCTGGTCAGTGGAAAACTCAACGTCACCGTCAATGGCATAGGGATGGAGGCTATAGTCGACGACGGATCCGAGTTCACCATCTGTGAGGACAAGGTAGCCCGAAACCTTGGCTTAGAGGTGGACATGAGTGTAGCTATGACCATGATATCCGCTAACAAACTCAAGCAACCCGCGCTTGGGGTATGCCATAAAGCCAAGATTGTAGTCGCTGTAGTTTAAGTAACAGTACCCATCTTTACACTTTAGCATTGTTCGTCAGAAATAATCCTTGGACGGACATGGCTAACACGGGTCAACGACACCATCGAAAAGAAGCGGGACGGAAGTCAGACGGTTACCATAGACGGACCTCAAGGTAGCAAGGTAACCTTGAAGACCGTGAACGAATTTGACAAACGTCATAAGATTTCATTGCAAAATAAAGGACGACTAAACACGAGAAGTTGCCAAATGATATCTTATGACCTCACACTGGGACCTCACAAACAGAGAGGAATAAAGATTGACGTCGAGGACGTAGAAAGTAAGTATGTGGTGGACGGAACAGTCTACGCGAAAGAGGCTGACAACGAGGAATTCGATGGATGTATAAATCTGTCTTTTTTGGAGGAATTCCCCCACACGGCGGGGGAAAGAAATACAAAACTGTAGCCCAAAAAGTCAAGCCAGCTGCGGTCAGTCGTGATAGGACCGGGGAAATAGGGATCACTGAAGAAGAAATTACTCAGATGATCGGAAAACGAAAAGTCACTGAAGGGCAGAGAATTACGGAAGACGGGATAAAGGGAATGGATATAGGCGACCAAAATATAATGGAAAAGGAGAGAGAGTTGATAATAGAGACATTAAGAGCATGTGACAAGGCAGTAGCTTTTTGTGACGCAGAGCGAGGGCGAATAGATCCACAATATGCTGAACTTGAAATAATCTATACGGTTCCTCATACCCCATGGAATGACACGAGATGGAGGTCTGCACAAAAGGAAAAGGAAATGATAGTAAACTCTAAAGGAGAAGATACAGATATTCGTAGCCGAGCTGTGTGAGAGTGCCTATGCCAATAGGTGGTTCTTTAGTCGGAAATCAAATGGGAAGTTGTAGTGGATACAAGACCTACAGAAAACGAATAAGGTCACGGTTAGAGACGTTGGCTCCATCCCTAAAGCAGATCTCCTATCCGAAGGCTCAGCTGGACGTTCAATTTATTCGGTCTCCGACCTTTTGTCGGGCTATGATGAGATTCCACTTGATTACCGGGACCGGCATCTAACAGCGATGCATACGCCGTTAGGACTAGTCCAAATGATGGTGGTGCCAATGGGATCGACTAATGGTGTTGCATTCTTCCAGAGAGCAATGGTAACCGTTCTAGGAGAACTAATACCAAATTTGGTGGAGGTATTCCTGGATGATTTCCTAATTAAAGGCCCATACGAGAAATACGAGACAAAGGTGAGACCTGGAGTGAGAAAGTTCGTCGCTACCCATGCTGAAGATATCAAGAAAGTACTAATCAAGTTAGAAGACGCAAACCTCACGGTAAGCGGGACGAAAAGCACATGGGCAGTATCCTCTATAAAGATATTGGGTTATATCTGCGACAAAGATGGCAAACGGCCAGACCCAGCAAAGTTAGAAAAGCTTATGAACTGGCCTACTCCCCTCTGACATATTACTGACATACGCCAGTTTCTATGAGTGGTCGGATTCTGGAGGAATTTCATAAAAGGATACGCTGGGAAGGCCGAGCCGTTAAGGAAACTCTTGGGCAAAGGAGTAGAGTGGGACGAGCGAACAAGAAAATACAGTCAGAACGTTAAAAGATGAGTTTAAGGAAGGAGGTGAAGTCCTTGGAGTCCCTTACTTCGACCACGAGGAAAATCGGTCATTCGTGGTATGTACGAATGCGGGACATGCCTCTGTTGGCAGAGTCTTGGCTCAAAAGGATCAGGCAGGCAACGAAAGGACTCTCATATTCGAGAGTAAAACCTTAAACGCCATAGAGAGGAACTACTCACAGTTTAAGAAAGCAGTTCTAGGAGTGCGGCACTGTTTTAAATATTTTCCGACATTATATTTACGGTCGAAGGTTCGTACTGCGGGTGGATCCGACAGCGGTGGCAGCTGTCTTACAAAAAGACTTCTCATTGACAGACCCTACAATCACTAGGTGCCTCATGCATATAAGGATAGTTGACTACATAGCGGAGCGAATATCCGGGGCTAAGAATTCAGTTGTCGATGGCCTCTCGCGAATTCCATTAGAAGATGGAGACCTAGGGTCGCCCAGTGGTATTGACATTTTTTTAGAAATGGACATCAGTTCCTTTAAAATGGAGCCTAGTGCACAAAAAACTTCCTTATTCCTTGATAATTTATACATTGGCAAGTATCTTAAGATAGGGCGTTATCTTATAGGTGAAATCGAGTTAGATGACAAGCTTAGGAAGGAAGCTCAACAGTATTGCCTTAAGGCGGGGCACCTCTTTAAGAGACCACCTAAAAATGGAATGCCAATGAGAGTGGTCTGTGATGAGGACGACCGCCGGGAGATAATAGCGGGACTTCACGACGGCATCGTTGGAGGACATAGAGGAGTAAAATGAACTTAAAAAAAAATTAGGAACCTCTACTGGTGGGATGGTTTATATAAGGACGTAGAATCATACTGTGTGACATGCGTAGAATGTCACAAGAGGGTTGTAGTTAAGTATAAAGAACCCTTGTTCCCTTCCTATCCGACATCAATAGGCCAGAAAGTTCACGTAGACTTAGTTAAGATGCCCAAGGGAGAAGGAGGGATGAACTACATCATGGACATTAGAGACGACTTGACTGGATTCGTGAAGGCATGGCCACTACGTAAAAAAACTGGTAAAGCAGTTAGTGGATATTTGACTGAATATATCACTCGGTACGGCTGCGTAGGGAAAATCGTCATGGATAGAGGATCGGAGTTTATGGCTAAGGAAGTCCAAGAATTGCTCCAGAGATCGGGAATACGAGTATCACTATCCACAACATATCATCCTCAAACTAATGCTCCTGTAGAAAGGGGGCACCAGTCTCTAGTCAACGCGCTCGCTAAATGGTGTGAAGGAAAGGAGAAGAACTAACCGAAGTATTTGAGATTCGCAGTCTGGGTAGATAACATTACGGTTCGCTCAACTACGGGATACCCACCTTACACCTTATGGTTCAGACAACATTGTCCTTTACCTATAGAATTTCATATCGACTCTTGGCATACGATTGACTGAGAAGAGATCTCGACTAGGGAGCAGTTGCTGGCCGCAAGGATAAAACAAATAGCCAAAACCCTCGAGAATAGCGTCTTAGACACCATAGAGAGGCTAAGGACCCAGAGAGGAAAAGAGAAAGAAAGATGGGATAAGAATCTTCGGGTCAGGCAAGAAGGGATACCTACAGGGAGCCTTGTCCTGCTCTATGACTTCTCATTAGAGAGAACATGGACAGGGAAGTTAGCAAACAGATGGATGAGGCCCTACCGAGTGGTCGAAAGACTAGAAGGCGGAGCCTACTTGATAGAGGAATTAGACGGCACAAGATGGAAGGAACAGGTGTCTGAAGCTCGCTTAAAAGTATTTAAAGACCGAAAAGAGGTTATTCCACGTACGGATAAAGGTAATAAGAAGGATGACGTCGATAAACACCCAAAAAAGGGTAAGAAGAAGGATGAACACTTAGAACAACCTACCGTACCACCCACTTCTCAAGTAGTGGAGACCTCTAATCGGCACTTAGAAGAACCTACGGCAGCATCCACTTCTAAAGTAGGGGAGTCCTCTAGGCGATCCTTGAAAAGGGGACAAGAGAAAGTCCTAGGGGTCCAAGGTACCCAACGGAAAACCACAAAAAAAAGGAAATACGAGATCGTCAAGTTGGCTGCGACAAAAAAGCAGAGGAAGCGTAAGATTAAAGAAGCCGTCAGAAATGTGCAGACCATAGAAAAAAGGAAAAACAACACTGCCGACAGGATAGACGCAGCGGAGCAAAGAAACGCTTAGGGATTAAAAAGAGGACAACTAAGAAAAAACGGAGCAAGAATGAAAAACGAAAAAAAGGCGTCCGGGCAAGACAGAGAGGATGATCTTGGGTAGATGGGTAGAGATTTAGGAGTCAGCAATTTTCCACATCTTTCCTTCATACACCAAGCTCGCTCGCCGGGGACGTCGAGAATTGGGGGGGGGGCTGCTGTCGGGCGGCTCCAACCCTACGCCGCCCCTTACTTCCTTTGTAAGGGCGCGTGACAAGATAGTTGCTTGACAATATTTCACCTGGCGGGGACTTACCGACCATGCGGCAGATCGACGCTACGAACAGGGGGGTTACCGACATTTACCAACCAAGCGGCGGGGTGACACTACGAAGAGCGGAGCGACGAGATACTTGCTTGACAGCGATGCTACGAACGTGGGGGCTACGAACATTTTACCAATCATGCGATGGACTGACACTACGAAGAGCGGGGCCGACTCTCGAGACCTGTGGGGACCGCCTAGGCCCGAATGAGTGACGAGACCAGTCTTACCAAGGGGGTCAGTTGTTTTCCCTTCTAAGGGACGGTACCATTAAGGCGTGGGGACCACCTTGGACCGAATAGGCCTGGGACAGGCTCCGGAGTAGCCTCAGTACCAGGGCGCTGCAAAATGCCCAGATCCCAACAGGGAGGCCCCTTTCGCCGGGAACTTTTTGAGGGCCCAATCAGGCTCGGGCACAGGCCCGTACCGGGGCGCTGCAAGTTGTTGGCAGCCTCAGAACACACGAGGGCCGAGGCTCACACTCCGAGGAGGGCCCGACAGAGCATTTAAGCCGAACCGGGGCCCGATTCGGGACACTTCTCAAGTGCATAGGGGAGGCGCACGGGACAGCCGGGCGAGCTGGAACATGCACGCACGGGAGGACGGAGGAGCTGGAGCTCTCAGGTGGAGGTGTGGTAAGAGGGGCACACACTCATGCGCACGGGACTAAGCACCGTCGGGGTAGGAAGCGCGCCATAGCGCGCACACACGCGCACGGGACTACGCACCGTCTGAGTAGGGGGCGCGCGATCGCGCTCACATACGCGCTCGGGACTACGCAGCGTCGGGGCAGGGAGCGCGCTATCGCGCGCATACACGCGCACGGAACTACGCACCGTTGGGGTAGGAAGTGCGCCATAGCGCGCACACACGCGCACGGTGTCAGGCGGCCGCAAGCAGTGCGCCGCCTGAGATCTGCAGTTTTGGGACTTAGGCGCAGAGACGAGTCTTAGTTTTAACGGTACTTTTGTTAGAACGGGCAGCGGAAATTAGGGGAGCTCGGGGCGCCCTTGAATTTGGGCGCACTGAACCGTACGGGTAACCCTTAAAAATGGCAAGATGAGTGGTCGCACTCGGCACATCAACGGACCGTCATTTCTGGCCGTTCGGAGGGTTAGACCCGAATTGGCCTGCCGCGAGGGGGCATCGTGGGGACTAACCCCGCTGCGACGTTCTTTGCAGCATATGATCGGGGTCAAAATAGCGCCTCAAATTTTTGTCATTTTTAGTATCTAAATCAAAGATGGGGGAAGGGAATGAGATCAGTAGGAGGGAAGAGAGAAACGTAATATTCCTTAATTTCCTTGTTTTTTTCTCGCAGCATTTGAGTTTTGGAAAAAATACTCCGTTATTTTTATGTTTTCCGGCAATGGAATTGAAGACAAAGGGAAAGATTAAAAATGATAAAGGAGGAAAGGAACAGAGGATTTCAACAATTTGTAACAATGATGAGAGGGAAGAAAACCCATGATTATCAGATGATCGACGGAATTTTGGTCGGTCTATTCGGGGTCCGGTTCAATCCCAAATTATTTATTTATTCTATATCTGACGGTCTTCATTGATTTGCGATGATTGGGATTGCTTGGCTGGACTTACCTGATCTCCCTGATTTTAAGACTTGCCGTAAGGATTGGACGAACAGCGTGGTGTTACCGATATGTGGCTTGATAGTGCCCCACGGCTCCAATGCGTCAGTATGATTGATGTTCCGGTTAGGGCGTGAGAATTGGGACAGGTTCGGAACTATCACGGTGGGGCTGTAAGGGTTAGACATCGACATGTTTCAGGTTCGATATGGGCACGGCATCGGCATGGTACGGTTGTGATACACACCGTAGTTCATTTTCAGGTTCGGAACAGGTTTGGTGGTACAGCGGTACGTTGCGGCTTGTCCTCATGCTTTTCAAGGTACGGGACGAATACGGAACATGCACGATGTCTGAGTGTTTGGGGCCACACCTGGGGCGACCATGGCAAAAACACAGTAATCTTGCGGTATTAATTTTGGTACAGGCACGGATCCGGCGTTGGAACAGGTCGCTGCCGCATGATGCTATCAATTTCCTATGGAGACCTTGCTGCGGCGCTGAGACTGCTACTGACTACCCCGGTCAACTACGTTATTTGGACGGAGCCTACCCCTTTTGCTGTTCTCCTGGCCCRGGCTKGTTCGATGATGTGCGCTCCGCTCATAGTTCGAGTGTCAAGATGGGCTAAGACTGTGCACTGGTGCTGCCTATTTCTGGTCCGCGGGACGCTGGCCGCACCGACTGGTCACGCTGCAGGTACGGAGAAGAGTTGCCAGCCCCTCTGGCCAGTGCTGCGGGGTYTGGGAATTACAGCGGGGGCCAGCGAGACAAAAGGGGCGAGGACTTCTCGGTGTAGGGACGGCCAGTTGTAAGGGTTGTCCGCAGTCCACAAGGATAAAACCGATTGAGCCACAACGRTACGGGGGCTGTTRGCATGGTTGTTCCCATGTATGATATTGCAGTTCACCACAGGATGATTGCGRCGTCGGTCACCGGTTCAGTATCTGCTCTGGGTCCGGTGTGGGGACTGAAATGGAACAGGCGTGGTGCTTGTGGAATCGGCGCGAGAACTGGTCCAAAGTTCGGTACCTTTCTCTGGCACGGTTGCTGGTTCGGAACTGGTATGGCACATTGTTATTCGATCCTTATTTTCATCTTTTCCGTTCTGGTTTGACACCAAAACGAGCGGCATGTGCTTGACTTACATAATTGGTCTGACGGGGGTGATTGGGTTACTGCTTTTGGTTGTGTGGCGCAAAATTAATCGAGACGATTAACTGACGACGGTGTGGCTGTACTGGTTCTTGATACTGTTTACTATGCCCGCCGGTACAAGGGCTGCCCGGACCCATGGGGCATATAATGTAGGTACCTGTGACTGTTTGTCACCAGATCAGGGACTAGGGCCTAACAACACTGTTACTCCAGGCGGAAATGGTTGTCCTACCTACGGTGCTAGCATCCTGGCTGAGCCAGCGACAGTGGCGAAGCTGAGGGATCCGGTGTGTGGTACAAAGCCTCATGTGTGGTACCAGGAGAAGGAGGCTCCCGGTTTGGATATAGAGAGGACGAGTAGCGTTGGAGGGGATTGATTGGGGAGAGTACCAGGAGTACGGGGCGACTGGTCTGAGGACAGCGTGCCAGGCGTCCGCGGCGTCAACAAGAGAACGCGCGGAAAGCCCGGGAAAAACGGGGAGAGCTCTGGAGGGGGATAGCGTGCCAGGCGTTCTCGGCGAGCGCATCCATTCACGGGGGAAACCATCCAGCCACCAGATGTACCCGCAATCGGGTGACCGATCACTGCCGCTGGCGGCAAAACTAGATGTACCCGCAGTTGATATCGCCACCCACTTACGGTGAACATCTAAAGAGTGAGAAACCCGTTCTATGCTCCGGGGCGGACGG
>BFEA01000303.1:58104-85165 GCA_003427395.1 Chara braunii | reverse complement strand
GAGAGAGAAGAACGAGTGAGAATAAGAGTGGGAAACGGGGACGAGGCGGAAGGCATGGAACTTTATTATCTTCTACAAACGCGCATCTGGCAGTGAACGGGACCGGAAGATGAAGCCCGAAATACACTGATAAGGGAGACAGAGTCTTCGCAGCATCCCCGTTCTTGCAGGAGATTCATTCATGGCTTCCTTATCAAACAGGGGGGGGACACATTGGGGTAAGAACATGTCTATGTATCTGACTTGACCCGTGACCAAGACTTATTTATGACTAACTAGCAGGGGCCCTGTGTTAAGAAAGGGTCATGAGCACGCTAAAGGCGTCCAGTGTCCGACAAAAGAACAGTCAATGAATGGAGCCATAAATCAACCCACGTCCTTCGAGAGCTGTCCCACACTCATTCGGCCCGAGCTCACCGCCCAACAGCGCTGTCCCTAGCTCCGACGCCTCCTAGAAGGGGGACGGTAATAAGTTAGACAACCCCCATAACCCTGCAAGTTGCTGAGGACCTCGGAAGCGGGCGCGGCGAGTGACAGGCGCCGTGGCCCTTAGCTTCAGCGAACAGCAGGCAGCCCCTCCCCGGGTTTCCTCACAACGGGACTACGCACCGTCAGAGTAGGGGGCGCGCGATCGCCCGCACAGACGCGCTCGAGACTACGCACCAGCGGGGCAGGGAGCGAGCTATCGCGCGCATACACGGGCACGGAACTACGCACCGTCGGGGTAGGAAGAGGGGCGTGCGATCGCGCGCACAGACGCGCTCGAGACTACACACTGTCGGGGCAGGGAGCGTTCTATCGCGCGCATACACGCGCACGGAACTACGCACCGTTGGGGTAGGAAGTGCGCCATAGCGCGCACACACGCGCACGGGACTACGCACCGTCGGAGTAGGGGGCGCGCGATCGCACGCACAGACGCGCTCGAGACTATGCATCGTCGGGGCAGGGAGCGAGCTATCGCGCGCATACACAGGCACGGAACTACGCACCGTCGGGGTAGGAAGAGGGGCGCGCGATCGCGCGCACAGACTCGCTCGGGACTACGCAACGTCGGGGCAGGGAGCGCGCTATCGCGCACGTACACGCGCACGAAACTACGCACCGTCGAGGTAGGAAGCGCGCACACAAGCGCACGGGACTACGCACTGTCGGAGTAGGGGGTGCGTGATCGCGCGCACATACGCGCTCGGGACTACGCACCGTCGGGGCAGGGAACGCGCTATCGCGCGCATACACGCGCAGAAAACTACGCATCGTCGGGGTAGGAAGCGCGCCATAGCGCGCACACACGCACACGGGCCTACACACCGTCGGAGTAGGGGGCGCGCTATCGCGCGCACAAACGCGCTTGGGACTACGCACCATCGGGGCAGGGAGCGCGCTATTGCGCGCATACACGCACACAGAACTGCGCATTGTCGGGGCAGGGAGCGCGCTATCGCGTGCATACACGTTCACGGAACTGCGGATCGTCGCGGTAGAGAACGCGCCATCCTGCGCACGGACGGGCGGGCGTAGTCGTGCACAACAGCGCACGGAAGCATTCGCGCTCGGTCAAGCACGGGTGCACAAACGGTGAAGTGCGCACGCGTCCGAGCACCGCCCATTATTATGGACACCCCCGTGACTGCGGGGCAGACACGGGGGAAGAGCACTGTGCGCTACAGCGCGCGCCCCCTCACCTGCAGGATCGAGTTGCGCACACTGCGCACTATTCCGCACGCCCGCGCAACTGCAGGGCAGACACGGGGGAGGAGCACTGCGCGCTACTACGCGCGCCCACGTGCGCTAGTGGGATCGGACCAGGGAGCACCAAGCGCTAGTGCGCGCATACTCACACATTCGCGGCAACAGACGAGGAAGCGTTGCACGTTACTGTGCGCGCCCGCACACCTACGGGATCGGACGGGGGAGCACCACCTACTACTGCCAACACCCCCGCACCTGTGGGACAGACGAAGGAGCACCGTGCGCTACTGCGCACACTCTCGCGCATTTGCGGGGACGGATGGGGAAGCGTCGTGCGTTACTGCGCGAGCCCACACACGGGTACACCACGCGCCTGCATGTACGAGTGAGGTCCACGCACCGGCAAGGACGAGCAAAGGGGAACACCTGCGCAGCAGCGGAGAGCCAGCCCAGCGGGTAGGATCAGCGAGGAGCGCTGGGCAACGAGCTGGATGACTTCGCAGTGGATTGGAGAGCCGGGGGCCGGTGCACCCGGACACCACGCAAGACGGCACCTTTGGGCGCGCCTTCGGATCAGCAGGCTGAACGGACTCTGATTGGGGTTCAGTTCATCAGGCGGATTGGGCCCTTTGGGACGCGGTTGGATCACCGACCGGACGGGCTCCTTTGGACGTGATCAGACCATTGAGCGCAACGGGCCTGTTGGGCGAGGTCGGACCACTGAGCGGACAGGGCTCTTGGGCGCAGTTGGAACACCGTACCGAACAAAGCTTTGAGGCGTATTCGGCATACCGGGCGGACCGGGCTTTTGGGGGCGCAGTTGGGACACAGATCGAGACGGGCTCTTTCCGGGGTAACGTGAGCATAGACGGGACACTAAGGGCGAACACCAACAGGGCACGCTCAAGAGCACGCGGACAGACACTATAGGTGCCCCTCTACAAGGCGCCTTCGAAGGCTACCGAAGGGACACGCTCCGAAGGGGGGGCACTTTCCGAAGAAGCTCTCACCGAAGGGGGGGCACTTTCCGAAGAAGCTCTCACCGAAGAGGTGCCTTCCAAAGGGACACATCCCGGGCACACACATTCCGAAGGGGGCACTTTCCGAGAAGGCTCTTATTGGAGGAGTACGTTTCCACAGAGACACGTCCCAATACGAGTCCGCGAAAGGGGGCATTTCGAACCAGGCTCTACGAAGGGGGCACATTCCGAATACGACTCTGCGAAGGGGCACGTTCAGAAGCACGCTTTTCGAAGAGGTATTTTCCGAACTAGGCTTTTGAACAGGTACCTCTGTGAAGTGGGCCTTCCGAAGAGGTACATTTGAACCGGGCCTTTTGAACAGGTACTTTTGCGAAGCAGGCTCTCCAAAGAGGTGCATCCTGAACTGGGCCTTCCGAAGCGGTGCACCCCGGACAAGGGGACAGCGCGGAGGTATGGTCACAGTAGACCTCGAGTTGTGGCCCCGATGGGCAAGGGAGGCAACATCTGACACCGAGAGTTCCAGTACGGTCCCTTGGGATCGGCGGGCACAGTATAGGTGTCATCTAGTCGGGAGGAGGATTAGGGCAGGTCTGTTGACCAGATCCGTGGGTACTCAGACAGACTTCTCAGACATAGGAGCGAGATGTACGACCAAGGCTGGGACTAGTGTAACACACCCCATCATCTTGGACTGAATGTAATCACTTTATTTATTCCTTCCAGACAGTGTCTCATGAGTCTGTCGCGCATTCGTCTCGGTCTGCTATGATCCTCGTTTTTGTGGATGTGGACTGACATCGCTTGTGCAGGTTACAGGAGCCCCGATTGACCCTCCCGCAGGTGACAGACGCGGCGCGAGGCATAGGGCTCGGACGGAGGGCCGGCAGACCCCTCCCACCGGTCGACAACGGAACATACCGTGCAACGGAACATACCGTGCACGCTTCGTGAAGCAGTCGACGACAATCACGATAGCATCATGACCGCGGGGGGTCGGAGGACCATCGAGATGGACTCCCAACGACCCTCAGGGATAGGAAGAGGCTAGAGCAAACCATAAGGGAAGTGGTTCGCACTGTTCACCTCCTGACGGGTGGGACACTCTGCGACGTAGTCCTTCACAAAGTCCTTGCACTTTGGCCAGACGTACAGGCGGCTCACACGAGCCAACGTCTTGTGGAAACCCATATGACCGGTGGCTGCCTGGTCATGGAACTCTGCTACTGCCCGGACACGTAGCTGTCCAGTGGAGGGAACGCAAATACGGGGCTCTCTGGTGCCCTGTGAACCGTGCTAGTACACAAGACCGTTGTCCCCGAGAGAGTAGTTCCGGACGGTCTTGCCACTCTGAAGGGTCGCATGGATGTCGCGATAGTCGGGGCAGTGGCGGTACTTAGTGCGAAACTCAACGATCACCGAGTGGTGGACGGTGGTGACCGAGATGGCAGCGAGCTGGACTTGCTCCTGATCATGGTCAGGGCATCGGGATAAGGCATTTGTGACTCGATTAGTTTCACCCTCGATGTGCTCAGTGGTGAAACTAAACTCGGAGAGGTCGCGCCACCAACGAGCCTGTCGAGGAGTGAGTTTCGATTTTGTAAGAAAAGTCGTAAGCACTGTGAATGGTGCCCCGTGCAGGTAGTGACGCCAGTGCCGAGCGGCATAAACTACTGTGAGAACCTCACGTTCATCAGCGGTGTAGTTTATCTCGACAGGCAGGAGCTGACGGGAGTAGAAGGCTATCGGACAATCACCAGAGCAAGACTCGACAGTGCCGTCCTCGGCGATGGTAGGAGAATAGTCAACAGAAGGTTCGTCAGTAGCTGGACGAGTAGGCGTCAGGCGGGAAGCAGTGGTAGGGGTAAGGGGTGGGAAGCGAGGGATACGAGGATGAGAGGAATCAACAGAGGAGAGGAAAATCTGAGAAAGCACTGCTCCTACGACAAAGTCTGACGCATCGGTGGTAAGGGCAAAAGGACGATCAAAATTAGGTAGGTGAAGAACCAGTGCACATGTCACCGCCTTCTTAAGGGCGCGGTGTCGAGCGCATCGGTCCGTCACCGCTCAAGGGCAGCGCGGAACCCTCCCGGCCGCATCACGCAAGAGTTGGATCTTAATCCTCGTCGCGATATATACATGGAGCTTCCGCAAGCCGCTCCGGCCGAGTGCGCCAGCCATACCTCTCGCGAGCCCCTACGACAAGATAGGGCCTACGCGAGGCAAGACTTACCTCCACCTTACAGGAGCTGTCACCCCCCTTCGGTGGGCGTATCCCCGCCGAGCTACCAATCCACAGTACGAAAGCTGATCAGCTGCAATCGCAGAGGTGGACCAGCCGAGGGCGTTTCTCGTTCGTTGTAGCATAGGGGGCACGCGCGGTATTACGCTGTCGAGCGCATCGGTCCGGCACCGCACGAGGCAGCGCGGGACCCTCCCGGTCGCGTCACGCAGGGGTTGGTTTTAAATCCTTCTTCGCAAATATACATGGAGCTTCCTTAGGCCGCTCCGGTGGGCGTATCCCCGCCAAGCTACCAGTCCACAATACGAAAGCTAATCAATTGCAATCGCAGAGGTGGACCAGCCGAGAGTGTTTCTCGTTCGTTGTAGCATGGGGGCACGCACGGTAATACGCCTATCGGACCCGCACGCGAACCGACATCTTGGGGGGCTGAAGTCCCAAGCGCGGCTCGTCGTCGGTCGACTAGGACGCATCCCACACACCACGCGCACACCACTCTTCGAACACAAAAAAAAGAACACACACACATACACATGAAACGACGCAATACAAACAACGCGACAACGCTCCTAGCCCCTTCAGCAGCCATCCCATAATTTTCCACTGCGGGAATCAGATTGGCGTCGCGCGCAAGACATAGTATAAAACCGCGCGGACGCAGGGCCTACTCATACCGACTAGCAGTGCAAACGTACGCAAGCAGTCCCAGTGATGGCGTACCATGTAGTACCCATACGCATGCGGTCCTCGTTAATCTCAAGGGTCGCGTTCGACACACAAGTGTCGGCTGACACGCGCCTTGAGGATTAATCTCTCGACGCTGGACAACCGCCATGCGCGGTTGAAGACCACATACCCTCTTCTGCACCTTATGCAGAGCGGGTGGTACACAGGTCCATACCTGTGGTGGTGGTCGTTTCTCGCGGCCCTGGAAATGAGTCCTACTCCAGGCCAGGGCGAAAGTCAAGGGGGTTGACTTTGACGGCTGCCACGGACTACAACGTCCAACCATAAAAATCCCCAAAAAACAAGAGTAGGCCGAAGGCCTCCCTGCCCCGAAATCACGACTTGGGTAACCCCATTTCTCCTTTAGTTGCCACCGCGGTCTATATTACCGCTTTGAGCACTCGTGCAGAAGTATAAATCCTTCGGTCCCATAACTTTTAGACGCTAGGGCGGGAAAACGTCGCGCGCAAAACTCTAATATAAAGTCGCGCGGTTGCAGGTCAGTCCCATACCAACCAACGATGTCAGTCACACGTGATAATCGTGACTCCGGCCTCGCCATATTGAATGGCTGAAGGAATATATCACGAGGGGTCATCCCTCACGATATTGAACGGCTGAAGGACGTGCCGTTCGGCCCTCGCGACGTTTCCGCCTTCAGGGTTGGGTGTCTCGACGGGCAGTGCAGATAGGCTCTGCGCGAGGGGAAGCTCTCCCCCTGCAGAGTCTAGGGCTAGGGATGTCCTGGACAAGGACCTTGAATCCCGACCCAGGACCAACGTCCGACTAAGAAAAAAACCCAAGGAGTAAGCAAGGAAAAGGAAGGGCCTTCCCTATGCCTCTCAGTCTTAACCTCTAGGTAGGGTTTTAGCGCGGGGCCCCTTAGGCCACGCAAACATTCATCCCAGGTACACCCATGTATGCATATATGAAGGGGATAAGTATGTGACGATCACTTCTCACGGTCTCAGTGGGGTTCTCCACAATCATATGTATATAGGTGGCCGCAGGCAAAACAAAGTTCGGAGTTTGGAACACAACACATACATGCAATCACACCAAAAAGTCAAACAACGGTCCACGCACTGCACGGAGTCAACCCCAACCATTATCGACGCTCATACCCCTTGCTTTAGCCATGCAAGCCCAAATCTCCGGCCTGACCAACCATAATTAAATACTCAGTACCTTTGTTAAATGGTCATTCAATAAAAGTCCGGGTGAAACCCTTAACAAACAATAAAGTCACGAGGGCTAAAGCCTTTTAGGTTGAGTATGGAGAGTGAGTTGGAATTGAGTCGTAGACCGAGAATCGGCAACCGACCTGTTATCTGTGATAACAGAAGGTGATCCTCAAGGGATCAAGCTGGGCCTAGTCCTGAACTCGAATCAAACGATCAAGAGGACTTGTAACACATGCCAGGCCAATCCCCGAGCTAAACCTATAAGTCCTTGGAGGATACTCACAATCCTACTCCAAAAATCTGCCTAACTAACGAAGCCTAAGTCTACCCTTGAGCAGTGCCCAAAGCAAAGGTAGACCTTGGCAGAATCTCCCCTCTCCAAAAANATCTCCCCTCTCCAAAAATCTGCCTAACTAACGAAGCCTAAGTCTACCCTTGAGCAGTGCCCAAAGCAAAGGTAGACCTTGGCAGAATCTCCCCTATTCAGGGTGGATTGCCAAAATCGCCACCCGTCAAAATATAATCTATCTCCTTAAAACTTAGAAAATTTTGGCAGTCCTTCCCGTAGGAAAAGTGCCTTTTCAGAATTTATATACGCTCAATTATGAAAAACATAAATAGTCTGTAACTCTGAAAAGTCAAATTTTGTTTAACTCCCTGAATTAGTAGAAATTTGGGCAGCACTCCCTTTAGAAAGGGAAACTTTCCATATTTATACTAAGTCAGATTTGAACTCGAAAACACAACTCGAGTCCAATTCAGACAGAATCTGACTAACTCCTAAGTTTTTTAGAAATTTCGGCAGCACTCTCTCTAGAAAAGTGTTTTCCCAAAATTTACACAAAGCTAAATTCAGAACTTGAGACTAACCTTTACTTCTCAAAGTCCAATTTTGCCTAACTCCCTGAATTAGCAAAAATTTGGGCAGCACTCCCTTTAGAAAATGAGACTTTCCAAATTTTTACTAAGTCAGATACAAAGAAAAAAAAATTTGAACTTTGACAAGTCAAAGTTTGACTAACTCCTTGAACCTGTAGAAATTTCGGCAGCGCTTCCCGTAGAGAAAGTAGCTTGCCAAAATTTATACAAGCCCAAGTATAACCAAGGGTCTCAGAAAATGCAAGAATTGATCCAAGTAAAATAAAATCAGCTCAGAAAATGCAGGAATTGAACTAACTCCCATCGCTCTAGCAAGTGGCGAGCCTCTAAAGCAACGACCTATCAACCTGAAACCCATACCAAGTAGTAGCCTCACTCAGCCACATGCAGGCCAAACCACAAAGGTAAGTACTCTCACCAACCCCAAGTCTTTAGCAAACAATAGCCCGTGCTTTCTTTGTGAGTTACCCCCTTTATACCCAACTTACATAAGGCATGGGTCAGGCCACCTGAACTTACAGAGCGCGCCCGACTTAGCCAGGCCTAAAGTCAGATCACCTAAACTTATAGAGCGCATGTGACTTAGCCAAATATACACAAAACAGAGGGTACAACTACTTCTTTCTTCTTTGGGCATAGAACTAGACCACTTTAGTCGCCCTGAACTGTTTAAATAGCCAAGTTGTATATATATCTCTGAACTTAATCTTCAAAGTGGACATAAGACTGGGCCGCTCAACTTAGAACACTGCTCAGTTTGCCCAGGCTTACCTTCAGTTATATCTCTTACTTATACTCTCTTCAGTTATGATAAGCTATAGTCAGTCTACCTAAACTTATAGAGCGGTCTGACTAGCGCCTGTTCTTAATAACATAGTAGTAGGGTATAGCCAAACTATAACCATTGGGTTTCTGCATGTGCGAGGCATTGGGTCAGACTACCTAAACTCATAGAGCGGTCTGATCCTCTGCCAGGTTCGTTCCTCTCTGATCCAGTCTGTGCCAGGCAGCGGGCCAGGCCACCTAAACTTATAGAGCGGCCTGCCTCCTGCCAGAATTATCCCCTCAGAACAAAACAGAAGAAGGGTTGAACCACCTAAACTTATAGAGCGGTTCATACCTCCTCGTTCAGAATCAAAGAAACTGAAAGAACCCCCCCCCAAGTAAACAAGGCGACCCAAGGTACCTAAACTTATAGAGCACCCTGGGTCCCTGAAAATCATCCACAATCAAACCCTCACACGTCCGAGCAGTCAGGTCGCCTAAACTTATAGAGCGTCCTGACCCACCACGCAATTCACTGCACCGGGTCTCCCCAAACTTATGGGGACCTCCCAGCCTCCAGAACATTCAGGCTACCTAAATTTATAGAGCGGCCTAATTGCTCCATGCAAAACCAAAATAAACAAAGCGATGGGATTCCCCAAACTTATGGGGACCTCCCAACCTTAACGACCCAATCAAACTGCACACAATACTGACTTCCTCCCAACCTTCCCCCAGATGCACCCCTTTTATTCACAATCTGCTTTCAGACAATCAACAAGGCTAAAAGTGAGGTTGCACACACGTTCCTTTACTTTAGTCTGACGTATGTCCTGAAAGTCAAACCGAAACCAGAGTACAGGAGCCATACAATACACTCAGTCAAACCATACAAAGATTTACAGGTAGGGGTTATAACTGGGTTTATAGAAGGGGTCAGGGAATTACCACTCAGTTCCCTACCTCCAGGACTCCGCCTGAGCCCCGGCAGAGCTCCCGCAATCGGTGGGGCGAACCTCCCACAGAGGCCTTGACACGGATTACGGGTTACAAGCCCGCCTGCCGCCTTCCTCTCAGAACCAATGGACTAGACTCAGAGGAAGAAGGGTAGAAAAAAGTTATGAGGCTCTCAGATCGAAGGATGGTGCACTCAGACTTGCGTGAGAGGGCCTTCAAACCTTCAGCGCCTAAGGGCCCCGCAATGACGGCCGAATGACTGCAGCGACTCGGCCCACCCGAAGTCCAAACGCCGAAGCCAGCTCCCTGACGAGCCCTTGATTCGTAGCAATAGCCTTTTTCGCCTCTAACCACTCCCCTGTAAACCATACCTTCGCCTCCCGTGATGGAACAGCAGTCACACGCTGCTGAACAGTCGTACCCCAAACGTTGCTGCAGTTCAGTAGCCGAACGCAGGTCTGTGCCTCGGTCGCGACTTGCGCTGCTGCTCAACCCCCTCGTTATAACCGCACAACCGGTGAACTCCTCCCGCACAGTCGGGTGCCTGTGGAGTCGCACACCCTTCAGCCCTCCATGCAGCAGAATCGATAGTGCACCGGTCAGCAGCTTGATCTGCAGTCCCTCAGCTGCTTCTTCCAACGAGATTGGCGCTGGCTAAAGAGACAAGCGTGTGTCCCTTCAGCTAACAACAGGGATGGTCCAAGCAGCTGCCCCTACCACCAACTGCAACAATCGCTTGACGACTCCGACCGCCCTGCGCTCCACCCGTCTCCCTGAATGAGCCGGTGTGACCTCACACAATCACACCCCGACTGTCGTCACAGAGTGGCCACGAGTGGGCCTCGAGCAGAGGAGTTACGAACGAGATGGCGAAGGCCCGTATATAAACACACAGATGTTTGAAGACGGACTCTTGACGGAGCGGCAGTGCGATCGCGGCTCAGTCGATGACTATGACGAGTCACGAGCTTCAACCCGTCAACACACGAACAAAAAGTGGCCGGGTGCATCGGCCCGTTTGAGGCCAACACAAAAACAGGCAGCCAGTCCTGCCATCAGACGTGGGAAGAGGGAGGGTTGCGCCGACTGCATACAACTTCGACCATAATGAGGGAGACGAGGGCGACCAGGCGAGAGCGACCACACTCTCAAAAAAAGTGGTCGCAAATCTCAACTCACGGGTTTGTATAGGTAAGCCCCGCCCCCCCTCATGCCGCTTCAATAGAATGAGCAGAGTCGAACGAATCTTCAAACCGAATAGGGCCGGATCCACGACCAAATTCCCCCCTCCCCGGCTTTGCTCACACTACCCCCATCAACTGGCTGAGCAAAACCAAGTGAACTTTCAGCCAGAACAGAGCCAGATTCACACTAGAGTTTCCCCTCCTCGATTGACCTGCATCTTCCTTCCGCGCGGCCCTTTACTCTGTGCTATACCCAACTAACACCTCTCTTCCAAACTGACCCCGCCATCGCACTCGCGATGGCAAGAAGCCCCGACTTCGAATCTCGGTCCACTTGATTCCATTCCAAGTCGAATGCGCCAGGCGTTAATCCCTCCGCCTGATTTGTCTTCCGCCATGTCCCGACTCCCCCACACAACTCACTTTCCAACTAAACTCTCCATCTACTAACCCTCTTGCTAAACTAGACACATCCCCGGAATCGCCATAGCCCAAAAACCCTTGTTTAGCACTTTTCCCTGCCCAAAACGGATGAGAAATGAGTGCGTTTTAGATTTCTCCCTTCCTCCATAACCATCTCTCCGCGCACCACATCCCTTGCTAACTTTCTTTACACTGCCCTACTCCAAAAACTAACGCCGTCGCTGCGCTCGCCCGGGGCTAGAACCCCAATATTGCTTCCTCCCTCGCTCGATTCCATCGAGGAACGAGCGAGTTGTCTCTTCTTAACCGCGCCCTTCCTCCTAGCGCCCCGCCATCTCCTTCACCACCGCCGTGTTGTCGTCAACAGGGCCGGTTCGCTGCTAACGAATAACGCCCGCGACCGACTACTGCACAGTTGGCCCAAAAAAAAAAAAAGTTCCGAAAAGGGAGGGCACGCCCCCGCTTTATGCGCATCGGTCTTGGGCAGGGGCTGCGCTAATCTTTTTTGTACCGTTCCAATTTTAATGGATGTCCCGAAGGACCTGACCGGAGCAACATGCCCCACGGCCCCGCCAGAAGCCACTCGGCCTCTCCCCCTTCTTTTGCACGCTCCTACCCTGGTTCCCGTCCTGGTTCTACCCCGGGTTTTCTTGCTGCATGCGCCACTCCTCTCTGGCCGATCATGCGGATCTTCCTGGTGACGTCATGTTCGGGGCAGTGCCCCACGGTAGTTCCTAAGGCCACACGACATTTTTCTTGCCCCTTTCGCATGCGCCCCCCTCGTATCACATCCGGGTTCATCCCCAGATTTCGTCTACGTCGTCCTTACATAGGGGGCATGCCAATCCTCTCTGTATCTTTTCGATTTTGCTGACGCCCCGGCGGACCCACACGCGGCTGCCCCTGCGGCACCCTCAGAAAAGATTCAGTCGGTTACTCCGGGTTTGACCCAGGCCCGTGCTTCCGCCGCTCCTAGCTACACCCACCGGACTGGGCCCTCAGGCTCTCGGCTAGCCTTAGGCCCCGGCGCCGGGCCCTGACAACTTAAAAAGGAAAGCAAAGGTAAAAACAAATTCAAATCAGGCCCCAGAAAAACAGCGGAGGTATCGCAAGGAGAACAGTCCGCGCTCCCCTCCAGAACTCCTTCAATCCTGCGGGGCGGACCCGCTGTCTCGTTCATTAACAAAATCGAGGGGGATAGCCCAACGACCCTCAACCCCATCGGCTCCCTCCTCGATGCTCCGCTGCTGCTGCTGCGGCGACGCCCGCCGACCTCGATCCCGAAACCTGCGTAGTAGTAGCCCGATGCCGTAACCTATAGGGCTAAGCCCAAGCCTGAAACATCCAGGCACAGATCTCAATATAACGTGGCGCCATGCAACGCCTAGGCCAGGGAAAAACAGCTCGGCCCCGCCTTTCCGCCCACAACCAGTATACCGCCGCTAGGCCCCATCGCCGACTTACCTAAACCGCGCCGCGGCTGCCCTGCGCGCCATCCCGTATGCCAGTCCCACCGTCGGTCGCGCGTGCCAACCAAAGCGAACCTTTATACCCTAATCAACCCGTAACGCGGTCGAGGTCGGTCAACTAGCCCGACAGCCTACTTAATCAAAAAAATCACATGAGCGCCTTAAAACTGCGCGCTCACATACCTCCTAACTTAGCCAAT
Organism: Chara braunii; assembly: GCA_003427395.1. Classification (NCBI taxonomy): domain Eukaryota; kingdom Viridiplantae; phylum Streptophyta; class Charophyceae; order Charales; family Characeae; genus Chara; species Chara braunii. Next base: position 72,464 of record BFEA01000303.1, on the reverse strand, counting down.
GCGGGTCCCGGACGCGGTCGCGCTTCGCACGGCCTATTTCGACCAAACCCACTTCTCCTGTCATCTGCAAAAACCGGGGCGGATACCCTTGTAAGGGTATTCGCGTCGACAACGCCTCTATCGAACCCGCACATGAACCGGCATCTTGGGGGGCTGAGGTCCCAAGCGCGACTCATCGTCGGTCGACTAGGACGCATCCCACACGCCACGCGCACACTACTATAGAGAAAATAAAAATAAAAACACACACACATACGCAGGTACATGTACATATACAGAACGACACTGACCAAACAACGCGACAACACTCCTAGTCCCTTAGTAGTCATCCCATAACTCTCCGATGCGGAAATCGGATAAGCGTCGCGCGCGAGACTTAGTAAAAAACCGCGCGGCCGCAGGGCTAACTCATATCGACTCGCAATGCAAACGTACGCAAGCGGTCGCAATGATGGTGTACTATGTATTACCCATACTCATGCGATCCTCGTTAATCTCAAGGGTCGCATTCGACACTCAAGTGTCGGCTGACACGCGCCTTGAGGGTTGATCTCTCGACGCTGGACAACCGCCAAGTGCGGTTAAAAAACACACCCTCTTCTGCACCCTGCAGAGAGTGGGTGGTACATAGGTTCATACCTGTGGTGACAATCGTCTCTTATCGCCTTGGAGACCAGCTCCATCATCTAAGGCCTGAAGAGAAGTCAAGGGGTTTAACTTTGACGGCTGTCACGGACTACAACGTCCAACTATAAAAACCTCTAAAAAACAAAGGATAAGGAAAGGTCTCAGTCCCCTCAAAAACATAATATGTTCGACTCTTACGCGTGGTCGCAGTAGGCCGCGCGAAACATTCAAGACATATATATATCACATAAATATAAAGGGTTATTAATATATGACGATCACTTCTCACAATCACAGTGGAGCTCCTCTCAGCTATATATATATGTATGTGAGCGCAGGCAGTCAAAATCCAAAGTCCGAATCACCAAGCACTACACGGTGTCAACTTCAACCATTCTCTGCACTCACACCCCTTGCTTTTAGCCATACAAGCCTCACTCTTACGCAACCCCCAAAATAAAATACTCAGTATTTTTTTTTAAATGGTCATTCAAATAAAGTCCGGGTGAAAACACAACAAAACAGTTCAAATCACAAGGCTAAAGCCTTTAGGTTGAGTGACAGGAGTGGATTGGTGTTGAATCGTCAACCGACGAATCGGCAACCGACCTGTTATCAGTGGTAACAGAAGATGATCCCTGTACGATCAAGTTGAATCTAGCCCAAATCCTGAATCAAGCGATCAAGAAGACCTGTAACACAAGACATGCCAATCCCCAAGCTAAATCTATAAGTCCATGGAGAATAATCCCCATGTCATGATCTCACTGAAATCATCCTATTTAACTAAGTCTAAGTCTACCTCTAAGCCAGTGCCCAAAGAAAGCTAGACCCTGGCAGAGTCTCCTCTACACAGAGTGGATCGCCCGAATCGCCACCTGTCGAAATATAATCTAACTCCTTCTAACTAAGAAAATTTCGACAGCGCTTCTCGTAGGAAAAGTGTTTTTTCAGAATTTATATCAGCCCGAATATGAAACCAGAAATAGCCTTTGACTTTCCAACGTCAAATTTTGTCTACCTCCCTGGATTAGCAAAAATTTGGACAGCACTCCCTTTAGAAAAGGAGACCTTCCAGATTTATTTTAAGTCAGATATGAACTCAAACATAAAATATGAGTTAAACTAAGACAAAATTTAACTCACTCCTTAGATTTGTAGAAATTTTGGCAGCGCTTCCCATAGCGAAAGTGTTATTTCAAGATTTATACAAAGCTAAGTTCAGAATCTAAAATGACTTTGACTTCTCAAGGTCTACTTTTGTCTACCTCTTTGAATTAGCAAAAATTTGAGCAGCACTCCCTTTAGAAAAAGAGGTATTCCAGATTTTTACTGGTAAAAAAGTCAAAAAACTTAGACCCTGAAAAAAGACAAAGTCTGACTAACTCCTTGGTTTTGTAGAAATTTCGGCAACGCTTCCCGTAGAGAAAGCGGCTTACCAAGATTTATACAAGGCCAAGTATAACAAAAGATCCCAGAAAATGCAGAAATTGACCTAAATAAAATAAGTCAACTCAGAAAATGTAGGAATTGAAACTAACTCCTATGACTCTAGCACGTGGCGAGCAACGAAAGCAACTACCTATCAAACTGAAACTCAGACTAAGTAATAGCCTCACTCAGCTACATGCAGGTCAAACCACAAAGGTAAGTGCTCTCACCATCCCCACGTCAATTTAGCAAACAATAGTTCATAGTCTTTCAATGATTTATCCTTTTATACCCAGCTTACAATAAGGCATAAAGCTAGACCACCTAAACTTATGGAACATGTCTAGCTCAGCCATGGAGTATACACAAACATAGGGCACAACAACTTTTCTCTTCTTTAAGCATATGACTAGGTCACCCTAGTCGCCCTGAACTGTTTGAATATCCCAACTTTATATAATTGTCTACACTTAGTCTTTTAAGGTAGCATATAACTGAGTCGATCATCTTCAACTCAAGACTCAGTCTGCCCCTTCGTACCACAAGTTTCTTCTTAATTAATACTCTCTGCAGTTTGTGATATATTATAGTCAGACCACCCAAACTTATGGAACCCTGTCCGACTAGCCTATTCATAGATAATGCAATAGTAGAGTATAATCAAGTTATAACCTTCAGGTTCCAGCATGTGCGAGGCGTTGGACTAAGACCACCCAAACTTATGGATTTGACTGACACCTTAAAAGTCAACCGCATTCACCCCTCACAAATCAAAGCAACCAGACCACCCAAACTTATGGATTTGACTGGCTCTCCACACAATCCAAAGATAAACATAGCAGTTGGTTGACCTTGTCAAACATGCAATACTGCCTTCCTCCCGTCCTTCCCCCAGATGCAATCCCACAATCTGCTTTCAGTCAAACAAAGAAAGTGAAACAGACATTGTACATACATTCCTTTACTTAGTCTGGTTATGTCCTGAAGAGAAAACAAGAATCATAGGGACACGCATGCATACGTCAATCAGACTAAGGGGGAATAGGCAAACATGGGCTGACTCCCCACAGAGCCTTGATGGGCAGAGTTCCCGCAATTGGTGGGCTGACTCCAGAACCTCACCTTGCCCAAGTTCCGGCAAAGCTCCCGCAATCAGTGGGCTGACTCCCCACAGAGCCTTCATGCGGTCCTACGGGTTGCAATCCCGCCTGTCGCCTTCCTCTCGTAACCAACAGACTCAGTCGCGACTCGCGTGGTACACTTAGATTTTTAAAGTTCGTGTCACTTGCAAAACCCCAGGGCAAATACCCTTGTCAGGGTGTTCGCACCGACATCGGAAGGCGTCCTCATGGAGGGTTGTCCAAGCCCATGGCGGGTAAGGACGTAAGAATATCGAGCGTATCCCTGGATGAAATTACTATAGTAGCTAGTGAGGCCTAGGAAGCTGCGAAGCTGCTTGGCGGACTCCGCAATAGCAGTGGTCTTCGCGTCGTCCATATGGAGACCCTGATCAGACACATAGTGTCCTAAGAAATCCACTTTGGGTTGGGTAAAGCGGCACTAGCTCAACTTGGCGTAGAAACCATGTCTGCGCAAGCGGTCAAGGACATCGCGGAGGTGTCTGAGATGCTCCTCAACGGTACGACTGTAGACCAGGATATCGTCGAAGTAGAGGAGAACGTACTGCTCCAGGATGTTCCTAAAGATGCCATTCATCGCCCTCTGGAAGGTAGCGGGTGCGTTGGTGAGGCCGAATGGCATCACCGTAAACTCGTAGTGGCCGAAGCGCGATCGGAACGCTATCTTCGGCTGGTCCGCTGCAGCGACACGGATTTGATGGTAACCGCTACGAAGATCAATCTTCGTAAAGAAGCGGTTGCATGCTAGGCGGTCGAACAGCTCGTCGGAACGAGGCATGGGGTAGTTGTTCTTAACCGTATAGCGGTTAAGGCCGCGATAGTCGATAAAGAGACGGGGAGTTTCATCTGCTTTGCGAGCAAAGAGGACGGATGCACCCTACGAGGAGTTGCTGGGTTTAATGAAACCCAGTCTCAAGAACTCCTCAAGTTGACGTTTGAGTTCGGTGGCCTCGGGGATTGAGAGTCCGTTGGGTGCCTGGTGGTGAACACGATATTCAGGCACGAGTTGGATGGAATGCTCGACGTCGTGCATCGGTCGGATGTCGGCGTACGAGAACGACGATGGGAAAACGTCGTGGTACTCTCGAATGAGGTCATGAACTGCGAGCTCTAGGTCGGCAGTATAGCGTGCGAGTTCCTCAGCGGCAGCGGCAGCGCACGACGGCGGGATGGACTCGACAAACGGCGGAGGGACGGAAGTAGAGATGGGAGCTATGGAGATAGAAGGAGGATCTGGCTCCAGAAAGATGAGCTCGACGTCGGAACAGGGTGGATCATAGTGCAAGAGATCCGTAACGTTCACCATAAAGAAGGTGACGTCGTCATGTCGGATGAAGTGAGCGAACTGCCGAGGCGAGGTGACGGTGATAATAGGAGATGGTGTGGGCACAGAAGGCTCTGGGGAGGAGGGTCGGGGCGTGGTGTCGCGGTGGTACCTATGAAAGGTACGCGATACATCTGTCCACACTTCGTTTTGAGAACGAGAATGTTGGTCGCCCAATCAGCCTCGGTGCTGCAGAACCGACGAGGCCACGAAGTGTCGAGAATGAAGTCGTACCCCGTCTCCATCACATTGAAATGTGCAGAGGAGCGGTGGCGACGAGACGCCGGGGGACAATCAGTCTGCTCGAGAGGGAGGAAGAAAGGGAGGTCGGTGACTGTCTTATCGAAGAAGCGTTGGGTCTTGTCATCCCCTAGGGTGACAGAGATGGGAGTTGGAGACCCTGTCGTGGGTAAGCGGGCTTCTTTCACCACACGTGGGTGAATGAAGTCGCCCTGAGAACCGGAATCACACAGCGGTGAGTACACCCTCGTGGAGGTCCCCTGTAGTACTGGAATGATCGGGAGAGTGCGATCAGGGTCAGAGAGGATGGTGAGAAGGCGACATAGTGCAGCGACATGGAGGGTGAGTCGCTCCTGCCGAGCTTGGAGCATGCTCAAGTCCAGAAGAGAGGACACAACGTCCTCACGAGTCGCGAACTGCTCGCTGCAACGGGCTGAGCGAATGGCTCTACACGTCGGTAGTCGCGACGGGGTAGGAGGGGAGACGGTGGTCTGCGGAGGTACAGACGGTACTGCGGCAGAGGGCTGAGTACACTCTGTCGGGTCCTACGATACCTCAACTCCAGGAGCGAGAGGGGCGAACTGCGACGGAGATGTCAGAAAACCAACTACTGAGGAGGGCGCAGGAGTACACTGCACCGAGGTTAGGAGGCGCCGCGGGGATGCGAGGCGCCAGGGGGGGACTGAGCACGACACTGGCGGGAAAGGTCAGCGTAGTGGCGGTTAAGGGCGGCGGTGTAAAGGCACCGCGAGGAGGTACGACCGTCCTGGCAGCATCGCAAACATCCACATCGGCCCAAAATGGTCGCGCGCTCCTCAGCGAAAAGGACACCGTGAGGAGGGACAAAGCCTTAAGGGAGGACCTGCTGAGGGACCTCTGCGGACGACGCGCCAGCGTGACCGGGGCGGCTGCGTTCCCGGGAGAGGGCGGAGAGGATGAGCTGGAGGCGCTCGGCTACAGGGAGAGTAGAGTTCTCCAGGTGGTAGTGGACGGCCTCGCCAAGGTCGAGGTCGTTGCTATGATCACCCTAAGGCGAAAGTGGGGCAACAGCGTCCTGCTCACCATACTCGAGCACGCTGAAGCGGCGCGAGAAGTGGTGGCCCTGTTGTGCGGAATGGCGGGGGTGGCCACGGAAAGGGAGCGGCATTGGGAAGTGTCGTGAGAGGAGGAGGGGGCATAGCCAGTACGCTGAGGCTGGGAGGAGGAGGCGGAGTGAAGACGGACCCCACTGATGGGTCCTTGCGGCCTCGTAAGCCTACGGGGCCGATGTGAACTCGTATCGCCATAACTCGAAGCGATACTCAAGGGGAAGGTTGGCCAAGAAACGGCCAATGAGGGCAGCCTCGGGGAGGAACGCCACATCACAAATCAGACAAGCGTCCTGAAAGACCTGGATATGGCGGTCCAGGCCGGCAGCGCCACCAGAGCCGGATCAGCGTGTGCTAACGACATGCTCGAAGGTGTCAGTGACGTCATGTCGGGCTCCGAAACGATCCTCGAGGAACGCCTGAAAATCCATGAAGGTCGGGGTCCGACCCTCACGAAGGGAGTGCGCGTAAAAATCCTCCCAGGCGTCGAAAGGACCCCCACGCAGGCGCGTTGAGAGGTAGGCGCGTGGAGAGGTGAGTCACCCACGTGTCGGGTGGGGCGCCCATGAGCTAGAGCGTGCGGGTAGCAGACTGCAGCTACCGAGACACGTATATCCCTGTACCGTCGTACAAGGCAATGTCCGTCAAGCGGACGAGTGGCGCGCCACCGTTTTGGCGGCGAGGGGATCGAGGAGCAGAGGTCTATGTTACGGCTGAGTAAGTCGTCGCAAGTCCTGGAGAAAGGGGCGAAGCTGACTGTACACCCGGGCTGCATGGGGGAGCGGCAGGGGCAACCGCGGCAGGCTGCGAGGGAGTTGCGGAGGAAGAGGTCGCATCAATCGAGGGAATAGGAAGAAGGTAGGATGGGGATGGATAGGGTGCAGGGCGAGGGAAGCGAGCCTGCATGGAAGGAAGAGTAGAGGAGGAAGGGGGTGCGCCCGAAGGCGTGGCTACCTGTGAGGGTAGGGGTGGCTGAAGGCGTAAGAGGGCAAGGTCGGACCGGGTCTGGGCAAGCTCGTCCTCGAGACGTCGAATGTAAATTGAGCGAGGAGTGGCAGGAGGAAGAGTGGGGGAAGTGGACGCACGAGCGGCGCGGGGCATGTGGCGCTACGGTCAGGTGGTGCTACGGTCGTGCGAAGGGGAGGGAGAAGCGGGGCACCCGGAAAAGCTGAGACCACGACAGCGGGTTGTGGTCTCGTGACCGTAGTGACCGAAATCTGGGCGGGTGCACCCGTAGAGTGAGGGAGGGTCTGGCCCGTGGCGGCCGTCATGCTAGGAGCGTGGACAGTCACCAAGATGGCCGGGTCGGGGGCGACATAGGAGGAAGCTCCGTCATGGCCACCATATCGGGGGACGGGGGACTCGGACTAGGAGCCAGGAGAAGAGACAGAGTGAGGAGAGGAAGGACGACCAGCATCCTAGAGTTGCCGCAGGCCAGCGACAAGAGTCGCCACCTGCGCATGTAGAGGTGCAAGAAGGGAGGTGATGAGGGTGTGCAGATCCCCCTGGGGCTGATGGACCTGGTCCGTCGGCACGGGTGTGGAGACAGATGTTGAGGTCGTCGCCGCCTCGGCGGCTTGGGACACGCTGTCGGCCATGAGGAGGTAACAGGCCGGACTAGAGAGGGTCGGGGGAGGTCCGCGTGAGCGGAGGGCGTAGGGGGAGGTCTGCGATAGAAGGCGACGGGCGGCGCTAGTAAATCGAGCGCGGACGCCGTCAAAGGGGGAGGGGTGGTTCGGGTCCAGGGTGCCTAAATGAGAAGGGAAAGGTGGGAGGGGGGTGGTAGGAGAATCCTAAACCCTAGAAAAAACCTAAGAAAACCCTAATCGGGGTTTGAATGTATAGGGTAGGGTACCGGTGACCCCATCAAAAAATAAAATAGCAAGCATGGAGGGGAGCCGGGGGAAAAATAAATAAACGGTGAAACTTTGAAAGCAAAGTGAAAATAAATAAATAAATAATACATAACTAATAAATAATAAAAATAATTAATAAAATAAGTAAACATAATGTGAAAAGAGAAATAATATTTATGTTTTTGGAAATTTTGACAGCATTTCCCTACCCCCCATGGGGTCAAGAATGTGTAAGGGAAAGGAGAAACCAAGATAAGCATACTAAGTTTCAAAATGCCGAAAATTAAAAATTTCATAAAATAAATAAAGAAATAAGAAAGAGATAAATAAATAAATAAATAAGTAGATGAGGAGGTGGAGAGAAATGAAGTGTCTGATTTTTCAAAAATTTCGGTAGCATTTCTTTACTCCCATGGGGTCGAAGTGTGCCGTCAAGAAGAAAGGCCAAGTAAAATGAGGAGATTTTACCAGCACTTCGCTAGCCCAAAGGGGTCAAAATATGCTGAAAAGACTACGTGAAAGAAAAACAGAAAATTTCGGTAGCACTTCATTACCCCCACGGGGTCGAAACGTGTGCCGAGAGCAAAAATGACTCACCCCTAATCAGATTTAAGGGTGCCGCAAGGAAATCCAAATTTTCAAAATAAAATATAAATAAAATGAAATAAATCAAAAAAAAAGAAAAGAAAGTGGGGGATAAGATAATTCGAATTTTTGGAAAAAAAGGAAAGATAAATCAAAAGAAAAATAGAAAGAAGAAAAAACAAAAAAAATTCGAATTAGGAGTGAAGGAGAAAAGAGAGAAATACGTGGGAGAGAGAAAAAGAGTGAAGGGGGAGATGAGGGAAGTGATGGGTTGCAGTTGGGGGAGGGGAGGGTGAGAGAATGGGTGAAAGGGATGGGAAGGGTGGGGAGGGATCAAGAAGCAAAGAGAAAAAGGGAGAAAGAAAAGAAAATAAATGTATAACATAGAGTAAAATAGTGGGTGGTGGGAGAAAAGGTCGGGTGGGGAGAGGCGTATAAGTGGTGAGAGTGATTAGAAGGAAGTGAGTGAGGCAGAAGAGGAAGAAGTAGAGGGGGTGAGTAAGAGGAGAGAGAAAAGGTAGGGAAAGTGGGTTAGTAGGGAGAGGGAAGAGAGTGGGATGATACCTGGCCCTTGGTGTCTCCAAGGGCACAAGGTATACCAAGACCAGGAGGGTCTTGGCCTTCGCTGCCACAAGCCAGCTGGAGGAGAGAGGGGGCTGAGATCTTGATCAACCCCTAGCAGCAGTACTGCAGATCTGCAGATCCAGGGTATGCTGTGTGAGCAGACCCTCACCAGTGTAGAGCAGCCCCCTGATCAGGGGGGTCTTCAGTTCCACAGCAAGCTGCCACGTGGCACTGCAGATGGCCACGTGCGCAGGTAGCAGCAGCCACGGGGGGGGAGGAGTGGGGGGGGGGGGGGGGGGGCGCAAATAGCAGCCCGGCCGTTGCTGCCCTGCTGACCGCTGCTCGCCGGCGGAGGGGTGGGGTAAATAGCTGGCACGCATCTCTTCAACAGCAGCGTCCCACACTACCAAGCCATATGTACACTGTGGGGAGTGTGTTATGGAAGTGGCTACGCACGCACAGCAGCTGCCTGGGTTCAAACCCTGGCAGCAGCATGCATCCCGGATCTTGAAAATAAATCTGGGAGCGGAGCGGGGCGGGGCGAGGCAGCGTGGGCACGTGGCGCGTGTGTGTGTGTGTGCGGCGGGCGGCCTTGGCGTTTGCGTGCACGCATCGTAACGGCAGCTCCTTTTTCCGCCACGTGTCGCTCCCTGCTGCACCTTCCTTTTCCCTCGTTTTCATTGAAAACCGCCCGAAAAACAGCAAAAAACCTCGCTATCGGGTTTTGTTGTTTTCCCTGCCGTGCGGTGGTGGGTTTGGGGGGAAACGGTAAACGTTCCCACTCCGATACCAGTGTGGCGGACCCACAAAGTCTGGTGCTCCGCCTGGGATAAAGATGGAGATGGAGGAAGAAGGGGGAGCGAGATGGCACAGCACAGCTCCCACGCTAGACTCCAACGCACGTACTCCAAAGTGTGCGAATGTAGAATGATCCGAAAAACAGACAACAGCTGGGGTATACCCCAGCGGACTGACGGGACGGAACTGGACTGGCTGGTACTTCTGTGGCTGGTACCTCTGTGGCTGGTACGGCCTGGACTGGACTACCCCGAGTACAACACAGGCATGTGAGAACAGGCCAAGGGGCTGGTCTCACAGGCCAACCAGAGGTCCGCTACACTGAAGGCACGTGAAGACGATAGCCGGCTTTGTTAGCTGTCGTGGATGAGGAAGGTGACAATCAGGTAGGACAGGCCTGCCAGGCCAGGTTGTTGGAGCAGTGCACGCGGATCCGAACTAAACGGTGGGAGTATCGAGCCAAACACGCAGGTGTGAGCAGGTATATTGCTGAGGGCAAGGCCGAACGGCTCTCAGACATCCGTGGCGGAAAGTTAGGTGGATGCGGGAGTGTGGTCGGCCCCTTGATGAGTGTTGGAGCGCAACCAGCCGAAACGCGTCGGGGAATGTGTGCGTTTTTTGGATTTTTCGCTCTTGATGGTGGTGCTGTAACGACTTTCGTACGTGCACGAGCGCATAGCATTGGCCTGCTATCTCCTCCTCCTCCTCCTCCTCCTTGTTGTTCTTCTTCTTCTTCTTCTTTTTTTCCATTTTTTTTTTGTGTGTGTGTCATCCTTGCACAGGGGCCATGCTAATCTTCTTTGTATCGTTCCAATTTTGACGGATGCCCCAAAGGACAGTGCCCTCTTCTTCCTCCTCCCTTCCCCCTTTTTCTTTTTTTTCCCCTTTCTTTCGGTCTTACCGGATATGACCCCACACACTCTCCTCTCCTCAATTCTCCGTGGCGCACCCCCACTCCCCCAGTTCGTTATTTCCGTTTTTCTCCTTCCAGATTTATGCGTGGCATCCTTGCGCAGGGGCCCTTCTTTAGTGAAAAAGTAAACTTAAAAAAAAAAATTGCCCTTCTCTGTATGGATCCAATTTTAACGGATGTCCTGAAGGACACTTGCCACGTTCTTTTTTTATTTATTTAACCAGGACATTTTTTCTCGATTTTGTTCGTGTTTTGTAAAGTTCTACTGAGAAAAAAACAGATGAATAAGAGTTCGTTGTTTTTTTTTTTTTCAAGAGTGGTGTGGCGACATAGCTCACCCTTTTTTTTTTTTTTCCCCATAATCATCGTTCAGGGCCAAGTCCTCTACCTCTGCACCTGCTGGAAATCGGGTCCAGCGTCCCTTCCAATGGATAAAACATCAGGTAACTCGTCAACGATCAGAAAGCCTCTGGGGTATCAGCAAAAAAGGGACCTCTTCACCCTAAGGCACCTCAAATGAGTTAGCATCTGGTCCCACTACCACTGTACCCAGATATGTAACAACCAATTCTGAGAATCAATACAATAGCTCTGCAATTAGCCTGACAACTGAGCACTAGCCCCTAGATAATGAACAACATAACCTGAGGAAGCCTATCCTGTTGGCAACTGCCTTTGACTCTATCAATAACACTTGTATGGAGGTCTGGGACCCCTCAGCGAAGGTTCAATGATCTCTCGGTTCAATGGTGATCAATGTTTGAATGATGACTCAATGCTCTCTCTCTCTCTCTCTCTCACACACACACACACACACACACACACACACACACACACACACACACACACACACACCGTTCTCTCTCTGCACCAGGGAATTCTCCAATCCCGTCTCCTACCCTGCCTCCTACCCTGCCAGTTACGAGCTTTTTCATCACTGTTCTCTTCACCCTCCTTCTGCTCGCTGACTTTCATGTCCTTGGAAGCTTTGAAATCCATTCTCCTGGCGTAACTTCTCTTCTTATCCCAATGGACGACTGTACGGCCCAGACCTGTGTTCTCATCTTCCCTTTCTTCCTCCCCAGTCTTCTGATTCCAAAGATTCAGATCAGCACTATCCTCATCATCATCATCATCATCACCATGATCACTATCACCATTTTGAGGTGATTGCACCGATTTCAACGTTTCATTATCACCATCATTATCTCCATCCCCAGTCTTCTGATTCCAAAGATTCAGATCAGCACTATCCTCATCATCATCATCATCATCACCATGATCACTATCACCATTTTGAGGTGATTGCACCGATTTCAACGTTTCATTATCACCATCATTATCTCCATCCCCAGTCTTCTGATTCCAGTGATTCACATCACCATTATTGTCCTCATCATCCCCATTGTCCTCATCATCACTATTGTCTGCATCATCCTCATTTATGCCATTACCACCCCCTGAACTGTGAATAACATCCCATCTGTTCTTCAGTTCGACATCATTCGCTCTCAATACCTCATCATCACCATTTTGGGGCCTATGGCACTGCCCTATCACACAGACCCATCTTATTAGTTCACACCCACAGTTCAAGCACTGCACGTTCAACTCCATTGGAATCCGGCCGCGGTTTCTTCTTAGTATCCTTAATCTGCCGGAGTTCCTGGTAACTGTTCCAAAGAATCATTTAAAGCGATGACTGTTCCTCGCTGTCGCGGACTCTCGCGTTCGTTCTTGCAGCCACCGCTTCTTGGTTAAACTTTAATGGAGGAGGCTCCTAGCCTCGGTCTTGAAAGTGAGTAGGTGAAGGATGGGGGGTGATTAAGCACTTCAGGGGGCAACTGCTGAAAGTAATGGGCCAAGAAGGGCAGCTTCCGAAAATAACGGGCCAAGAAGAGTGTGTGAGGGGGGGTGTGGTAAGCCTGACAGAAAAGAAAGGGGCTGGGAGACCAAGGGTTTTCCACACAGCTACTTTTTGCGGAAGGCTCGGAGTTACTACGACGACCTTCGGTTCAGAAGATTCCAAGTCTTAGAGCCTTCCCTGCCGATACCTCTACCCCGGTTACAGCTCCGCCCCTCCTTCCCCACGCCCTAGGACAAGTTCAGCCACCTTTGCTCAAGCTCACAGTGAAGCTCGACAGCTCTGTGGCACGCCTTCCCCATGCTGAGCGCTCCGGGTCATGGCGACGAACTCCGCGTTCAGACAAACCCTAACATTTAGCGCCCGCACGTCGTAGGACTAGAGCGCTATGGCGCCGCCTCCTACTCGAATAAGAGTTCTTTTAAGAAAATGGTGTAAAACACTCAGACACTCCCCAATTTTTTATTTTTTTTTTAATTATGACCATATCTCCATTTATGCGCGTCACATAGCGCGAGGTCATGCTAATTACCCTTGTCTGGACCGTTCCAATTTTTACGGATGTCCTGAAGGACACTCCCTTGTCTGGACCGTTCCAATTGTCACGGATGTCCTGAAGGACACTCCCCAAGTTTATTCTTTTTTCTGTTCGTTTTTTCTTTTTTCAATATGGACCGTTTCTCGATTTATTCGTGTCATCCTTGCGCAGGGGTCATGCTAATTATCCTTTTCTGTATCGTTCCAATTTCCCCTCAAACTCCGTGTCCACCCACAAAAAAAAAAAAAAAAAAAAAAAAAAAAAAAAAAAAAAATAAAAAAAAAAAAAAAAAAAAAAAAAAAAAAAAAAAAAAAAAAAAAAAAAACAGAAAACAATTGAAAAAATACAGAGAAGATTAGCATGGCCCCTGCGCAAGCAAGGATGACACGCATTAATCGAGAAACGGTCCACATTTTTATAAAAAATAAGAATAAAAAAGAATTTAAAAAAAAAAAGAAAGAATAGGATTATCGCGAATACAAAACGGGAAAAAAAATCGCGAAGCAGTTAGCATATCAACGTCAAGAAGATCAGCAGGATCCTCGTGCCGCAGTCACACGAGGCATCATTATTCATTATTTATTAATAATTATTATCATTATTATGAAAAAATCTGCGTGCTTGCTAGCTTTCTGTAATGACGCGCCCAAAACACAGACTGAGAACACTGCTGATTTCTGGGATTTGCCAATGGAATGAATGCCTTGCTGTGATTCCCGCATTCTGCTGTGGTCCCAAGTCTGTGTGTGTGCGTGCCTGCTGGTTTGCATGCCTGTCTGAGTGCTTGTCGGATGTGTGTGTGTGCGTGCCTGCTGGGTTGCATGCCTGTCTGAGTGCTTGCTGGTTGGGTATGTGTGTAACCCGCCCGGGTACTTGTTGGTTGCAAGGCCCACCGGGCCGGTACTTACCTGTGGCCGTGACTTTGGAGGGTTGCAGGGGGGTAAACATGCCGGTAGCGGGGAGTAGGCCCACGGCACTTAGAGCAGCTGGGGAAAAACACTCAAGTAGCAGGTAGGCCGAGCAGAAGAAGACAAAAAGTTGGCATTTTAAGAGGCCCAGTAGCGGTAGGTTAGAGGTAGGCCGGTACCAGTCCAAGTAGCCCGGGTCTAGGGCCTGTGCGGACAATAACAGAGCCTGCAATGATGTTTCCCTCCAAAAGGGAGGAGGTACCGGTTGCTGGGAGGCCGCTTGGCCTAGGAAGTCACCGCCCAGGAGGCCGGTAGGCCGCTATATATTCAGGAAGAGCGGTGAGCTCTTCCTCATTTGCGGTATGCAAGGATTGGCGACATGTTGCTGGAGCGCAGCGCTGGTCTGAGGCAGCGCTGCTTGGAGGTGAAGGTCTGCTGGGGCTCAGCCTGGCTATGGCGAGCACCCCAGCTTGAAGGAGGAAGAA
>BFEA01000303.1:35710-51842 GCA_003427395.1 Chara braunii | reverse complement strand
CTGGATACCCTTTGGATGTTGGGCCTCGCCGCACTACACACCAACTGTGCAAAATGAGAATGAATCTTCCTCTTGCACACGGAACGATGCACCCGCCATATTTTTGTCTTTTTCATGTTGGGTGAGGGGTGCGGCCACGCCCATTGGCTGCTCATGCTGCGGACGAGGGCAATCTGATGACAGACAGCAGGGCTACCTCATGACAGACAGCAGAGAACAGCAAGTGCAGCAGGTGGGTGATTAAAAACAAGGTAAGAAGAAAAGGGAAGAAAAGGTATCTGTAAGGGAATACTCACACTACCGGTAGCTCTATCGTACCTGACCGCATTTACAGCCAAAGCTGGATGTATGACCACGATCAGGTCCATAACTAAGTGAAAGAGTCCCGGAGTGCGTGCGTACGACCTAAGGGCGTACTCACACTAAGATTTTCTCACGTTATTGCGGCCAGATGCACCCAGGTCTGGCCGCAAACGCGGTCAGATGCATTTGAGGAAGTGCTGGTGTGAGTACGCCCTAACTCTGTCAAAAGTTGGGAGCTCAACCGGCGGGCCCAGCTCAGTTAGCACACCCATGACTTTTCAGTTGTTGGGCCTGTGGAGTTGGTTGTGGAGTTGGTTGTGGAAGTTGGTTGTGGAGTTGGCTGCGGGGTGAAATCTAGTAGTGCCCTCGATGTGCTTGGTAGGTGATGCCTTGCCCACTGAGGGCCCCACCTAATTTTGTAAAGGACGCCGGGCCCGCTTGGAAATAGGGGCGCAAGTTTTTTTTTTTTTTTTTGTCAAATCGCACCCTTGCAATCAGATTAACAGAATAAAGTAGTTCTAAATTACCTGGGGTCCCAAGAAAACAAAAAAAAAAACTGGGGCCTGGTCCCACGAGCCATGGTTTAGTTCAGAAATGTACCACAATGTGAACAGGAGTGACACAATATTGTAATTTGGATCTAGGGGTAATTGCAGAAATAGCACGTTGGCAAAGTTTCACAGCGGAAATGTTGTACGGGTCCGAATGATCTATTTTTGTGAGGAAAGTGGGACCCCGCCTGCACATATTTTGCTGTGAAACCACCGGGACATCTAAAGCTGCAATGAAAGGTATATTTTTGTAACGAAACTTGGGCCCCGCCAATATTTTAGCTGTGAAACTACCGCGACACGCTATTTTTGAAACTTACCCTTGGATCTATTACACCACCAGTACCTTTCCCCGCTTGAGAAACAATACTGCGGAGTGACACAAT
Organism: Chara braunii; assembly: GCA_003427395.1. NCBI lineage: Eukaryota > Viridiplantae > Streptophyta > Charophyceae > Charales > Characeae > Chara > Chara braunii. Next base: position 50,602 of record BFEA01000303.1, on the reverse strand, counting down.
ATTGTAATTCTATCTATTACACCACCAGTACATTGTGACGCCCCAACCTCACGCCCAGCGCGACTTCCTGATCGGAGTGGGTAGTGGGTCTGGAAGTAGCAAAAAAAGGGGGTGTGCCAAGGATTTTAGGAAAAGAATGGGTGGAGTCCCAGGTCGAAACTAGAATCGGAGCCAAGGTTCCAAGGACAAGGATGCAAGTGGTCCGGGCCAAAAGGGGCGTCCGGAGTTTTTGGCATAGGTGGCGGTTAGCCCCGGCACGGCTTCTGTAGTTGGTTTGTGCGATTATGGTCCAGAAAGACGTTCCAATTCTAAGGTTACAGGCTCGTATTCGTGGCGGACCCTTACGCATGCAGATCGGTAATTGCGGATCTGTTGTGAAGGATTATGTGAGCACGTTGTCAGGCACGGCGGTACCACACCCAGACGTAAAGTAATTTTAGCATCGGACCTCACGGTCGCATCACGCAAGAGTTTTAGAACCGTTTCAGCCAAAGACCAACTCTGACCATGTGCGCCAGCGATACCTCTCGCGGCTCCGTACGACAGGACAGAAATCCCGCGAGGTACAACTCACCTCCACCTGCGGGAGTTGTCACCATCCCTTAGGTGGGCGTATCCCTGTTGAGCTACTGACCCACGTGCGAAAGTTTTTACTTGCAATCGCAGCGGTAAGTCAACCGAGGGCATTTACGTTATCACCGTAGCATAGGCATACGCGCGGTTGAACGCCTAAGACTGACCCGTATACGCGTCAGGCATCAGGGCGCTGATCTCCCGGACCGACTTACAAATCAGGTCGACTCGACTGACAAACCTTTGCGCATACTACGTTTTGTGAAAAAATAGTTTCTATAGGTATGACTCATAACCTATCCCATTTTCAAAGCAGAATCTCTCTCAATAGTTAAATTATCAGGGGTTGCGCATAAGACACATACCCATCTTACCTAGTGATTAAGTCCATTCGATATATCTCTCTATGAAAACCCTTTAACTATAGCATACATACATGTGAAGTGAGATAAGGTTGAGTAATGAGGCGAGTAGATGTCACATACACGTAACATATTCACATAAACAGTATGATCTTTGACCTTTCAAACATGTACAAATGAAATCAATACGAAATGAATAAGGTTTGTCGCCTTAACAATAATCCTAATATTCCTGACAATCAGGAAAAAGGCGCAAGGTTGGGTACTCAAACCAATCGCGCACTGATGGAACATCTGGATCAAGGTCCATGATAGCATAAGTTTCTAAATGGGTTGTCGTGAGCAACATATGGCTGGTCGTTTTACTGACTTGCAAACAAAACCAACTGCATTACACAATTATAACAGAGTCAACCCTTTATTCACTTTCACCCACATTACACTTACACTTCCAAACCCTTCAGCCAGACATTTTCTTTTCGACTTAGTCATTTAGCCTTATCTCACTTTAGTCATTCAAGGACCTCTTTTGACCAAACACAAACCCTTTAGACAATGACCCGAAAATCAGAAATGCCTTTCAGTGCAAAGGTCGATGCAAAGTGTGAGTGTCGAGGGTGAGTGAGGGTTGAGTTGGCGAACCAACCTGTTACCATAAGGCAACATCATGTAGTCTTGTATTAGACTCATAATGAGTCCTCTTGATTAAGATGACCTTCAATCACACACAGGTCAACACCGTCTCAACACCCCTTTTGCCATCGCATGACCCTATCTGAAGTTCAATATAGTGAACTTCAGTTTAGTCAGGAATAATACTACATCGACATAACTTTTTCTAGGCAGCCTCTCTAACCTTTTATCAGACCAATCTCTTAGAGATAGTCGTCTAAAGGAAGAGAAGTATAAAGTTAACATCACTAATATTTTCTGCCTCATCATATGATTCCCCACTTCAGACATGCACAAACAAAACATCATCAACTCATCTGGAATAGAATCATAAGATAGATATGAATCAAGAGGTTAAGATAGCAGGACATGTCACACGGGGTCACATTCCTTCTACCCCCACCTCAGTAGAATCAGGAAGCGGTTTGCTAGTAATGGATCGATCTCTTTTCAGGGCTTTCACGTTTTTCTGTCTATCGGGAAGATTAGTAACAGTATGGTAGACCACTCGGGATCTACTCATCTTCACTGGGCGTCTGCTTGTGATAGGGTAAACCTCAAGGGCATTGCATCGCCTATTTACTGTCTTGCATTAGATCAAGGTCAGATGGTAATAAGGCGGCTTGTCGGAGCCTCGCTCCTCTTACTACCACTTCCTTCATTCATACGGCTGGGCAATAGGGCAGACATCTCAGTGCCTTGCTCCTCCTACCGCCACTTGCATTGAAGCACCGCTGGCGGGTAATAAGGCAGGTTTCTCGGAGTCTTGCTACTCTTATCACACCGTCGGTGCCAGTATTGCGATAAGGCAGGTTTCTCAAAGCCTTGCTACTCTCATCACACAGTCTGTGTCATTATTGCGATAAGGCAGGCTTCTCGGAGCCTTGATACTCTTATCACACCGTCCGTGTCATTATTGCGATAAGGCAGACTTCTCGGAGCCTTGCTACTCTTATCATGCCCCCCTTTTGTGTGGGTTGGTGATAGGGCAGACCTCACGGGATCTCGCTCCTCCTATTACCACAAAAGCAGATTCAGGTAATAAGGCAGGTCTCTCGGAACCTCACTCCTCTTATTACCCCTGCTAGTTTACTTCTTTTAGAAGAACCCTTGTGTCTTATGTCTATTGAAGGTCTTAAAGTCAGACGAGCAAGCCACACGGGACCACATCTCAATGACCCAATGAAACGCCTATTGAGGAAGTTCACTCGGGAATTCTCACCTCATTATGTATTTATCAGAAGATCTTCAACTGACTTTTGACTTGAGTCGGTCTAACCTACAAAAGGTGAGCGTTTGTCAGAGTGTTTCGACAAGGATACATACATCCCTCATGGGTTAGCCAATCAGTAATCCCATGCATACATAACTCTGCGTAATCCAATAACTTTTGTAGTAACCCCAACCCTCATCAATATTAGAAGATCCTATCAAGCAGGATAGGACTTCACGGAGTCCACACTCTCGCTGCCTCATCTACCCAAAATAAACATACACACGGTGAGACAACCCGTACGAGAGTTTCTCGTTCTCACCATGTGTTTTCATAAACAGTTAGCCATACACAATTCATGTTAACAATCAGACAAACGAAATTGACATGCATGTGTCTGCATTCCATCATGCATTTGGAGTATACAAAATACAAATCATTTCGAACAACTATTCATACATGCATAATATTTCTCCTAGCTCAGATTTAGTCAATAAGAAAAACAATTGCAAATTTATATATTCAGGCACAAATGTATGCATAGTAATATGGGATAGTATGTACAGCCTGATACAAGGGTATATAGGAGGCGATGGGGATAATCTCGCTTATCCTAACACTAATAGATTCGATTTGCACTTAGACAGTGATCCCACATAGATACTTTATTTACCTCACTCTCTTTCCTTTCCCGTGGCCAAGGTCATCGCCAAAGTGCGATCAGACCACATAATATAGTCATAGTCTACCGCATCCACTCCCTCGATTGTCAACACACAGCGCTCGCTCTCTTCTCGATTGGCTGCGGACAACCCGCTTACCCGTGACACATCGGATTTCGGCCAACTCGCGGCTACAATCGGTAATAAAGAAAATAAAAATAGAATAAATAAATAAATAAATAAAAATATGAAAGACGGATATGCAAGGAGTATGAGTGGGAACGATATCCTGAAAGCCAAGTTGTGAAATCACACGGACGTCCAAGCAGTCACGTATAAGCCGAGGGCACAAATGCACTGAGATTTCATCCGAATAGGAGCAATACAATAACTCTTGAGCCAATGTTCAATCCCTCAGGCCACATCAACATAGTATCCAGCGTAGCCCTTCTCTATCTGGCACCCCGCGCCCAGCCTACACTACTTGCCTATCCTTCTACAGTCACAATCACGCAACAGGCTCATTTCGACTTTGGAGGCTAATGTACATGATGGCAATACCATAGCCGACCTCTCACATACACCAAGCATGTGTCTCTCCTTCTTTCTCTCTCTCTGTCTCACTCTCTGCGCGTATGTATCTTCTCTCGGTGTGTGTCACAGTGTATCTGTGTCACCGCTATGTGTCGCTGTGTATCTGTATCACTGGTATTTGAGTGTCACCGTGTATGTGTTACTGTGTATGTCTCAGTGTCTCTGTGTCATAGTACCTGTGTGTGTCATAGTATCTGTGTGTGTCATAATATTTGTGTATGGATCACAATCTGTGTGTGGTCACATTGCCTGTGTGTGTGTTTCTATGTCTGTGTGACTGACACAATATCTATGTATGTGTCACTTTGACATTGTGTGCACTGTGGCACTATATGTTCGTCACTGCACACTTTGTCACTGTGCACTGTGCCACTATGCACTGTCGCCGTGTGACTGTGTGTGTGTTACTGTGTGTTTATTTGTCTGTCTGTTTCCGTCTGCGTCTGTTTGTTTGTTTGTTAGTCGTAGATCTGTGTAGATGTAGGGGTTCGATTTGTAGGCCTATTAAATAGGGGTCACAACTTTATAAAGGTCGTAGCTATAGATGTTTTGAAAGGTCAAGGTCGTGGCTGCTACAGTACCTGAAAGGCCAAGTCCACGGACTTCCGGAAGGTTCCGGAAGTGGCTTTTCGAAGTTGTCTCACGTTTAGTCAGAGGCAAGTGGGCAAGTGGGCAAGTGGGCAAGTGGTGAGCCCATCTGCAGTACGTCGGTGGTGCGACTGCATCGAGTTGGCAGTGCAAACCCACGTAGTAAGCGGTACCGGTCCTAGTCAGTCCTCGTCCAGTCAAGCAAGTACCATATGCCAGTGGGACTGTGTGCACCACGGGCATGGGAAAGGGTCAGACCAACGAGCTACAAAAGCATAAATCAAGGGGCATCATCCAGCTATTCATTCATTCCTACGTAAGCCATGCGGAAGCGTTGCCACAGCGACTTGTGCGAGGTGGTCTGCAATGAGCCCGAAGACGAAGTGGGCGAGAAGGAGCTTAGCCATAGCGATAGGATAGTAGCGGCCATAGCCGCCATAGTTGTAGATAGAGTGTAGTGTGTGTGTGTGTATGTGTGTGTATGTGTGTGTACAGAGTATCACGTGTGGGATATCCAGGGTGATCCTTTGTGTGTGCGATCAGAGAGTTGTGTGGGCGTTGTGTCGCCATAGCCAATAAAGTGAACTTGTACCTGAACTGTGTTCTCGGCTACCATATTTCTGAGTTTGAGTGGGCGATTGTCGCCAGTTTGCTACACACCTATTTGCATACATGTGAAGTGTGAAAGATATCGAGTCTGATTGCACTTAATAATAATAATAATAATAATAATAATAATAATAATAATAATAACAATAATAATAATAATAATAATAATAATAATAATAATAATAATGCATGGAAAATGAGTGATAGTGAACTTCAGTAACCAAGCAACATTATACACATGAGACCAGACAGTCGTGACCTCGAACAAAAAGCAGAATTGCATCACGAGTCCCACCAAATAAGAGCACAGCAAAAACTCATAAGTGACAATGTTCTAATAGTCTCATGACTCTCATCATCATCAACAAAGAACCAATGTCGACAGCCTATCTGGCGCTCGGCTCCCAGACTACAAATGGCAGATCCTATCTAGCCTTTCAACAATGCCGCTGATGACGTCTACAACTCCCCGAAGTACGAGCAAATCTCGGCCAAATGTCGTTCGCCTCAAGCACCAGGTACGTCTCTTGTATCACTCACAACCTCGATCCCCAACTCACAGATGCCACATGCACCCAAGAACCACCATGCGCCCTATCCATCACACAGCAGCGCAGCTCGATTATGGTTGTCTGCTCCTTCTTCTTTTTCTCCTCCTTCTTCATCTTCCTCTTCTTCTTCTTCCTCCTTTTTTCCTCCTTTCTTTTTCTTCTTGCTCACTCATGTTCCACGCGATCACCTTCCTCCCTCTGCGCACCTCCTCCTTCTGCACCGTACCTGGCTACAATGCCAGCTAGGTTCCTTTCAAATGGGGAAAGTTGATCCCCTCCCCGTCTCTCTCTCTTACATTCTCTGTGTGCGTGTGTTCGCCTGATCTCTCTTTCTTACTCTCTCTCTCTCTCTCATTCACACTCACACACTAGCCCAAACAACAACGCGCGGTCACACACACACACACACACACACTCACACACATATTCAAGAGCATACACACACTCGCACACTCACCTAAACACTCGTAGCAATGTATACTCCCCGTTTTAACGTTAGATTCATCCAGTTATGCTCATCCTATCGATGGAAGTAACGGGAGGGCAGCCGCAGGATTAACACTCGTTCATACACACACCCACACACACAAAAACGAGTGTGACAATATATATCTCCATATTCTAGCAGTAGATTCATTCGATTATGCCCATCCTATCGATGAAAGTACAGTAAGCCAGGCGTGGGGTTCACACACACACACACATACACACACACACACACACACACACACACACTAGTGTCGTAATGTATATTTCCATGTTCTATCGGTAGATTCGTATGATTTTGCTCATCCCGTCGATTGAAGTCCCATGCAGTCTGTCCCCCTGATTGGCATACACACTCACACATACGCATGCACGCACACACACACGCACACACACACACACACACATTCATAGTAGTGTATACTTCCCTGTCTAGTGGTAGATTCTGCACATTCGATCGATAAAAGTACCACGTGGTCTGTCGCAAGGTTGGCAACCCCACACACACGCGTAGTAGTCCATACTTCCATATTTTAGTGGTAGATTCATCGTTTTTGCTCACCCTATCGATGAAATTAGCGAGAGGTCAGTCGTGGGGTAGGAGACTTACCTGTCTTCTGCCTCTGTGACACGATCCGCCACGACGTGCAGCATACCGCGACCAAGCCATGGGGCACCCGACAGGCACAAGCGCGCATTCCAACAAGTCCGGCGGATGACGGCTCCAACCGTACAGCGCCATCACCGACCGCAAAGCCAGGTAGGTTGTCCTCTCCTTTCCTCTCTTCCTTCTTCTTCTTCTTCGTCGTCGTCTACTTCTTTTTCCCCACTCACCTCCTCCTTCTTCCCGTACTCGCGCTTTTCCTTTTTTTTTTTTTTTTTTTTTTTTTTTTCCCCTTATAGCTGCGCTCTTCTTCCCTCTCTGCATTCTCTCTCCTCTTTCCCACGGTCTCTTCCTTCGTTCTTTCTAGCGTGGTTCCCTTCTCTACCCCCTTCGCTTCGTGCACCGTGTTGTTATTTCATTCTCCATACTTGCGCTCGCCTCGCTGCTTTTTGCCAGCACCCACACGCGCGGCTTGCGCTCGCTGGCCTCGCTCTCACTCTTCTTCCCGCTTACGCGCCTCCCGTCTTCCCTTCCGCTCGCGCTCTCTCCCTTCCTCGCGCTGCTCTCCTACTCCCTTTGAATGCACCACGTCCTGAAATTCCTCGTCGTCGAGCTCCTCGTCTCCGAGCTCCTCGTCCCCGAGCTCCTCGTCTTCGAGCTCCTCGTTCTGTTCGCACGCCAAGAAGGATGCAGATCGACCTCGTTCGAACTCGGTATCACGGCAAAATGTCGGATACTCCCCGGGAATGGATCTGTCCGAAAATTAGGGCAGGTGCATTAATGCAAGCTTATTGAAGAGAACCGTATGCGTAAAAAAAAAATTAAAAAAAAAAAAAAAAAAAAAAAAAATCCAAAAGAAAAGAAGAGAATAAAATCTAACGAAAATATAACTGTTAACTTTCTAATCGCACCAACTGTCACCGCGACTTTAACTGAAACAATTCCCGAACTCTAGGTCACGGGTTCAAACCCCTGTCGCCCGAAGTCGGAGTTTAAAGCACCAACTCCCTCACAAACAACAGGCTAGCTCACGGGTCGGGGCAGACTCGATCTCTGTATCTCCTGTTTGACAGTCTGCCTCGAAACCCATTGAGCTAGATCCTACTTCGGATAGGAGCAAAGCAGCCCAGATATAACCACAGTATCAGAGCTTAGTCCGACCGGTGGCCCGAGCCCAATTCTAAGTTTGTATGTGTACGCACGCCTGCTGGTCTGCGTGACTATCTGAGTGTTTGTCGGCTTGCATGTATGTGTGACCCGCAAGGGCACTTAGTTGATTGGAAGGCCCGAAGGGCCGATACTTACCTATGGCCGTGACATTGAGGGTTGTCGCGGGAAAAACACTGAAGTGGCGGGGGGAAAGAAGTCCGCGACACTTGAGAGCAACGGATAACACTCAAGTAGCAGGTAGGTTGGTACCACACCACGTAGAGGTAGATTCGCCGGGTACTCGAGGCCGAGCAGAGGGGGACAAAATCTGGTATTTTTAGACGCCCAGTACCGGTAGGTAACCCGGTACCAGCCCAAGTCTCAGTGTGTGTGTCGTAGATCTACCCGACACAGCACTACCCCAATCAATCTCTCGACCTTTTCGGTCGGAGGGTATTACTATTGATCCTAACCATCATTGCGCGCGTCATCACAACGCACGCGAGTACTCTCGAAATTTTCTCACCGATTTGCCCCAGCCTCAATGGTCGAGGAAATTGTTTCAAAGTGTCGCGCAAAAACACGTACACTTTTAAGTTCAGACCGACTCCGTCATGGCGGTTGGTGCGATTGGCGTGTCGAATGTAAAAACATGGCCAAATACCCTTGTAAGAGTATTTGGTCTGACAACGTGTATACGTTGCGGGCAATGTCGTCGGCGAGTCAAAGTGTATACACGAGTTTGCAAGTTCCCTTCATCGGACATTGAGTGAATACGTCGAGCATCTCTCCCTTTTTATTCCAACCAACCGGCCTCATTTAAGCATCAATCATAATCAGGACTCGAGTGCCCACAAGCGATCAAAATAGTAAAATAAAGCGACCGAAACCGTGATCACCATGCGAGCGCGAGTATATACCATGGGCCATGTAGTCCACGCGTCGTAGCACATGCACGAGCTCGCATGAGTTCCCTTCGTCATACATCTAAGAGAAACAACCAACAACCCTTCATTATTATTTCAGTGCATTTTCCTCTCAAATCATAATCAGGAAGTGTGTGCAAAAGTACAAGTGATCAAAGTTACAAAAAGAGCAATCGAAACCACAATCACCATATCAAGCATTAATTCAATAAGGAGAGAAATGTAAGGGATATTCCGAAGAAAGAGCAAAATTTATACAGTCGGACGTCCATCTGTAATTACAAATAGGAACGTCGAAACTCGTCGTTCCAAATGCAAAATTCCTGAGAGAGATAGAGGAAGAAGTATCGTACACCCCATCAACCCTGACTCTCTCTCTCTCTCTCTCTCTCTCTCTCTCTCTCTCTCTCTCTCTCTCTCTCTCTCTCTCTCCGAGTCTCTCTCTCTCTTGCAGGCGGTTTGTCGCCTCGCACGTACCATCAACTCAGAGTTGTCACCCCGCTAAGCACAAGTACGTACGCCGGATTTGTCTGTGTTCCACATTCCATCCTGCCCACACTCCAATCCCGCATACTCACCGCCAGCCCGTCAGATCGCCCAACTCTGAACTCACCTCCTCTTCAGTTCCTACCCGTTAGCTGACCCTCTCGACCGCGCTAACCTTCCAAATTTGGTTAGAGAGTGATTTTATCGCGCTTGCGAAATTTATAGCAATTAGCATCATCGTGAGATAATCGGGATTATGCTGAGACAGAGAAACGAAGAGAGGAGGAAATATTTGCGATAGGCATGCCTGAGCCGCGGCGTGGGGGACGTAGCCACTCTCACGCAGCGATCTAGTCATGCACCGTTGTGGCTAATGAGATGGAGGGAGAGAGGGTTGTGTGTCTCAGCGTTATGAGAAACCTGGGGCGAGAAGATTACAATTACACCCGCACTCATGGAGAGAGGAACCAGAAAAAATTACATTTGAGATTAGAATTAAGGCGCGGCGGGATAAAAGTGCGGGAGTGAGCGTGGCGGAACACGCACGAGTAACGAGCACCTTGCAGTTACCAAACAGAAAATACGACAACCCCAAAATCCTAGTCTAATTAAAGTCCTAATTCCTATTACTCCCTAATTTCTTTTATTTTGACTCTAAGATCTAGAAACAAACCCAATAATATGAACCCTGTAGACTTGCTTAAGAGAGGCCTAGTCTAGCCTGTTCCTCTCACTTCTTTGACTATCAGATTCTCATTAAGTGCGAGAACTGTAGACTTGATCCTCCTCATTAGGTCTTGAAAACCCTAAACCCTCTCCGATCTAGATGCTAGTGCTTATGAATGAGATTAAATTTTATCCTATCTGTTTTATCTTTTCTCTTTCTCCCAAAATACCTGGTGCTAAAACCTAAGCCCTAGCTTATTTAACTATCCTACTAAATGTTTCAAGTTTGTTTGACCTCTCTTCTTATGATCTTTATCTCGTAACGTAAGTTCGATCTCGCGTTAGCTGGATAGTAGAGTCGTTTGGGGAACTATTTGTGGGGTGGGAATTGCAGTTCTTTTTGCTGTCGTGAGAAGAAAATGTGTGAGGTGTAGGTGTAGGTTATGAGGTTGGATGGTTGATGTGTTCGGGTGTGTGGTGTCGTGATGTCGTGGCTGGGGGTTAAGGCTCAAAAACCGAGTGGTTTGTGTCAAGGTAATGGGGTTAGGTGCGTGCAGGTGGGAATGACGGGTATGAGGGGTTTTAGGGTAGATTGGGGAATTCAAATCCAACCCCTTTTTTCCTTTTGGGTGGTTTGAGGCTACCTTCGCTAACACTTTGATGCCTAACGTTCCTTGATCTGAGTATGTGATTAAACCCTAACTCTAGACCTCATTCCATGTCTTTGTTATTAAGGATGTCAATGTTTGTACTAGTCTGTTCTTCCCCGATAGCTTTACTATGAATCTTTGTCTTGCGCGCTTTTTCTTGGGGTCCCGAAACTGCTTGTTTTTAGTTTTTGACTAGGTTAACTCCCTAACATATATTCTAACGGAACAATACTTTTAGTGTTCTTCTCTAAGAGGAGTCCATATGGATATTAAAGGATTCGGGGATGCTGACGAGTGAATGAGATTCCGCTTGAGGTGCTCTTATGACTCATTCCCATATTGTGCGGATCTGACTGTGTCCTTTGATCATTGTTATTTTACCTTTTGTCAGGTAGTTACCTTCAAAATTGTTTGCTTTGCCCTCATCCTTTCTCATTATCCTTCTCACTCTTCGCCACGATACCCAGTATTTTGTTTCAACCGGTTGTTGTAATATATGCATTGGTTGTTTATCTGTTGTCTCTTGACATCTCTACCTCTAAATGGTCCAAACAGTAGTCTTCCTAAGGATTTGAAAGAGATTGCTTTCTAAGTTCGTCTACTTTTCCGACGTGCTGAACCCTAGCAATATAAGTACGGGATTGTTAGTGAATTATACGATGACTGTCTTCTCCGAAATGTTCTTAATTATTTGCCACAAGTGTTGTATTTTGGGGCATTTGAAGAAACAGTGATAGAGGTTTTCTATCAGACCCTCTTTACATGTGGAGCAAGGTTTTTTAAGTGGGTTTCTATCCTTTTTTTTTGTCCTTACATTTAGCCATTGGTTTAGGGGGACTGTGAGGTAGAGAATAAATCATTGCAAACTTCTGAATTTGGGCGGATGGATTATGGTTACTTGGTTCCATAGTATCTGGTTGAAATTTTCTGGGTCCACTTGTAGGTGATTCACCATCTCCCAGTTATCACTGGGTTTGGGCATGTTGATCTCCTCCTCTACGTAGCACAGCGAACGTGTTCGGAGGTTTCACGAACGTCCGAACACGTTCGGGCGTTCGCCCGAACGGGAACCGAACACATTCGCACGAACGGGTTTTTTCGGCCTGCGAACGTGTTGGTTTTGCGGGCGGTACCGGGCCGGTAGGGTCCGGGGGCCGTAGGGGAGGGGTGTTCGGGGGGAGGTACCGACCCTGTAGGGCCTGTATCAGCATTTTACTTGCTGTTAGGACCCTGAAGATTTTCATCATTTTACTTGCTGTTGTGCAATTATCTCATTGGGTGGAGCCCTCCTTCAATCACGGAGTATATGGAGGGTGTCAGGATCACTTCTGACAGAAGTCGATTTTATTCCAAAAAAATATGGCGGTTACTTTGTTCACTGTTTTTGCAACCACCACCATCAGATCATTTGTGATCTGAAGGCTGGGAAGCACTCTACCGTGATTCCGGTGGCAGGTCTCTGTTTTTTTTTTTTTTTTTTGGTCTTTTTCCTGTTTTCTCAGCCCAGAAATTCGTAATGAACGTGTCTGGCCGCTGCCACTCAGTGTCACACTGGATAGGCCACACTCCTATCCCACTGCTAATGGGACCATGCCCCAGACTTGAAGCAGGCGGCCGTCACGAACGGGAAACCGTTTCAGGTAAGGTTTTCTGTCTTTTTTTTTTTTTTTTTTCCTTAGATTTTTAGATTTTTTTTTAGATTTTGTATTTTATTTATTGTTCTTCTTTAGTTCCCCCCCCCCCATTGTTGTAGCAGTGTGCAGCTGCACCCGTTTGTTTCTAAAAACGGGGTGGCAGCTGCCAACGACCGCCGAACCTAGCGCTATTGGCGCCAAGGTACGGATGAGAGAGAGAGGGAGAACGGAACCCACCAGAGAGTGCCCCACGAGCTGTATGACTGACAGACAGACAGACAGACAGACAGAAAGACAGACAGCAAGACAGACAGGCAGACAGACAGACACACACACACACAGAAAGACAAACAGACAGACAGACCCCCCCCCCCTCCCCCCATCACCCCTATACATAAAAAAAATAAAAAAATAAAAAATTTGTTCGCGTTCGGTGGGTTTCGGACCCGTTCGCGTTCGGAGACCAAGCGGAAACAGAATGCTACACAGCTCCTCTTTAATTTGTATCCCATGCTTGTGGTATGTTGAAGAATGTTAAATTTCATGTTAATTCCAGTGGTTCTTTGCTTCTGGTTCTCTGCTCATTCTGATGGGTCTACCCTTAGGTTTTCTAGGGCAATTTGGGGGTTGAACAGGGTTAGCTCATCATTTTCTACTACTCTTACTTTTTCGAGGTTGTCCCCTTTGACTGAAACTTGTCCTTCACTATTTTTATGTACCTCACGAAAGTCTTTATAAGGATATTTTATTGTATGCATCGTAAACGTGATCCAATTGTCCTTGCCTTCAACCTTTTCCTTGTAAGCCAATGCGTGATTTAAAGAAGTTGTGTGGGTCATTACCGCTAAGTCTCCCGTCGTCCATTGTCTATTGTTTTTTAGTATTGGGATCCATTCCGAAAGAATGTTAGTTGTTATTTGATGAAGGTTGTTTGCTAAACGATGTCAACCTTTGAGTGTGGTTCTGATATACTTTTTGTCTTTCCTTTCTTTCCTGTCATCATCCCATAAATGTTTCACCTGCAAGATTCCTTTTTCTAGCCAAACTTCTCATTTTGTGTCTTTTATGGTTAACGTAAGGGGTTTGTCATCTTCTTCTACTATCCATGGGTTGCAAAATAAAGGTTGTCTGATGATCTCTTCTTTTCTTTGCGGCTTTCTAACTTTAGAATAGAAGATTTATCTCCAAGCTTTAATGATATTCCTCCAAAATTTTATACTTGCTTCCCCTTTGGAGTGTGATGTGTTCGTTGATCTGCCTTTCATAGATCAATATTTACTCATTAACCAAAATGAGTCTTCCATGTTCGATAGGATGTTGTAAATCGGTAAGTGTTAGATTCCTTTAGGAGTCAGTGTCCTTCATGGGAGGCTGGGTGAGGTTAGTAATTTTAGAATCTATTTCGTTTGAAGGACCCTTATTTGTGTTGTTGGGTCAAGAACCCCCAGTCCTCCTTGACGTTTCCCTTGTAACGTATTGCCATGCACTTTTGCTATGATATATTGTTTGGATGCATCCCTTGCTCATAGGTAGGTTGCAGCCCTTTTAATCTCTCTTATAGCTTTGTGATCGGGATTCCATAAAGTTGCGACATACCACTCATTGAGAAGATAGATGAGTTCCGAATTCGAGCACGTCCAAATAATGAGTTGTGTACCTTCACCCATGCATTGAGTTTTGTGATCATCTTGGCGAGCAAGCTAGGGGTCATTGCTGCATCTGCACCTGACTCATTAAGTTGTATTCCTATAACTCTCATTGAGTCAACAAAATTTGCCCATGTCATGCCTTCAGGTGAGTTTTAGGGAGGTTCACTGTTATCGTTTGTTAGCCACCATCCTATGGTTTTTATTAGTTTACCCTCATTTATGAGGTTAACTGATATGCACTCATCGCTCTCGTGAGAGCCTCGAAGGAGGGATTGATGGTTCTTATTAACACTGTTACTAGATCATCGGCGAAAAGGATGGTGGGAAGTATGATGTAGTTGTGGGTATTGTCGTTGGATGTCGAGATAATTCTTTCTATGGAGGGATCTTTTATAAAAAAGGATGCTATAACCTCCATGATGAAGAGAAAGATACAACAGAAAAATTGTCGCCGAAATTCAACAAAATTTCTTTTTGATGTCCAACTTATTCACGCCAGAAGGGGTGTGACCAACTGTTGAAACTGGGTCTTCTGCTGTGTTCAACTACTCATCAACATTATCAACTTATTCCCAACGAGTCCAACATGGTTTCCAACAGGTCTCAAACTTTTTCTCAACGACTTCAACATGGTTTCGTACAGGCCTCCAACATGAACCAACACGTATCCAACATGGTTCTTGACCCACATTTCGGTACATGATAGGTGAGAGAGTGCGTGTGTGTGTGTGTGACGGTCGTGCATTACGGCCCGGTCCTGTAAAATTGCGTGTTTTTGTGGTGTGTCTGTCGCCCCCCCCCCCCCCCCCCCCCCCCCC
>BFEA01000302.1:1843053-1857125 GCA_003427395.1 Chara braunii | reverse complement strand
ACGGATCCACGATGAGCACCAACCACCAAATCCAAAGCAAGGATCCACGATGAGCACCCACCACCAAATCGAAGCACGGATCCACGATGAGCACCAACCACCAAATCCAAAGCAAGGATCCACGATGAGCACCCACCACCAAATCGAAGCACGGATCCACGATGAGCACCNACGGATCCACGATGAGCACCAACCACCAAATCCAAAGCAAGGATCCACGATGAGCACCCACCACCAAATCGAAGCACGGATCCACGATGAGCACCGACCACCAAATCGAAAGCACGGATTAACGATGAGCACCGACCACCAAAGAGAGAGCACAGTGCGCGCGCGCGCGCGCGCGCGCGCGCGAGAGAGAGAGAGAGAGAGAGAGAGAGAGAGAGAGAGAGAGAGGCACCTGTAGAGCACCGACCGCTGAGCACACGCGCACCGACACACCCACGCAGAGCACACACGCGCGCACCGACCACGGAGTACACACACGCGCACGTTGATAGGCAGACGAAAGTGGCGGGCGATTGGAGAAGTGGCCGTGGGCGGCAACAACATTGTGCGCGGGCGATTGGAGGGGTGGGCCGGCAACAAAAAAACGGGCGGGCGGACGGTTGGAGGGGTGGTCGGGCCTGCAATTTGGCGCCTCCGGTAGCGACCGGCAGAATCTGAAATCTGACATCGCACGGCCCGAATCGCAGGGCGGTAACCATCGCGGACGGCCCAGATTGCAGGCCGATCAGAAAACTTTCTGATCGGCCTGCGATCCGCGCCATCCGCTGTGGTTACCGGCCTGCGATTCAGGCCGTGCAATATGACGTTTAGCAGTTATTATAGTAGGTGTGGATGTAGACAAGAACAATAACACAAAACGGGCTACTATACAGAACAGGAACAATTGCATAAATAACAGGCTACTCTATACAGAGCGATCGGAATCAAGCCTACTATGAAGGTCTGATTTTTTCAGCCAGGCAATGTCATCACAGTATTGATGACCTGGACCGAAGACACAGTGAGTCGGCGGACTGTACTGTCAAGTACTGCTTCCGTTTCCAGATATCATCTTGCTTATCTATGCTTGAAGTCAGCAAGCAAGTGCTGTATAGAATGAAAAGCCAAAGATTGAACGGTGAGAGTACGTTGCGCAGAGAGGAGAGGAGAGGAAAGGTGAGAGTACATTGCTCCAAAGGTTTTGCAGAGGAAGATGGTAGGTGGAGGAGCTGTCATTTCTTATCTGTTGCGGCAGATGCAGTGTTAGGTGGATTGGGAAGTCTGTTACCGCCGTATTGTTTTTGTGATGCGAAATGCTTGAGGCAGTGCCTTTTGTTTCTGCTGCTTGAGCAACAGTCGGTCGCCAGATATGGCTCTGCTGCATTTTCTGCTTTTGCAGTTTTGTATTCAAGCATTTCGATCGTGTAGTGTAATGAAATGCTTGAGGCAGTGCCTTTTGTTTTTGCTGCTTGAGCAACAGTCGACGGCCAGATATGGCACTGCTGCATTTTCTGCTTTTGCAGTTTTGTATTCAAACGTTCCGATCGTGTAGTGTATGATTGAACTGGGGAGCAGGAGTGAAGCAAGAGAGGGTGGCGAGAAATTGGGTGTAACGTGTTGCTCATTTTATGAGGTATGTTATCAGTCTCAGTGACATGAGTGGGCATGTGTGATGAGATGGTGTATGATTTTTTTATTTTTTTTTGAAAAGCTGTCTCCTCGTCCAGGGACAGCTGTTTTTTTTTTTTTTTTTTTGCATTACAGACCAATTGGGCTCTCTTAAGACCATCCTGGCGTTGCTACCAAATCTGCCCCTCCGGGCACTCATCAGGATGTCCCTAGCAAGCTCTGCTCTGTGTGGGGAGTAGCGTCCTGGCTCCTAGCCCCTGGCAATGGGTGGTGGGGGGAAGGTGTTCCCCTATCAAGATTCATGACCAACCAGAGGGGGCAAGCCGATTATCTCGACTCATGAACCTGCTGTGCGCCGCAGGAGGCTTTCTTACACCGTTTAGGCTGTGGATTCACCCTATACTGAGGATCCACCATTTCGGTATCTGACGTGCAAATGGTCCTAAGATTTCTGAAAACATGTAAAATGACGCTTTGACAGTATTCGGTTTTTGGCAGACAGTAGCGGCCAGGCTTCATGGCCCTTGCCGATGAGATTCGCCTTTGGCTGTGACAGGTCGTGTGGGTGCATGTGATGATGACATTTATTAATAGAAACGAAAGGGAAGAAGGCAGCTAATCTGCTCACCAAATCAGCGAAACCATCGTACTCATTAGGCGGAAGGGTAACCTAGGGAACATGAACAGCAAAGATGAGCAATGGGTACCCAGACCCGCACCCACGCCAATGGCAAATCGAACTGTGGGATCCTCCTTGAAAAAATGTGTCACACTCTACCGGTGGGCCGGTGGCAGCTGGACCACGGCCCAAACAACAGGATGTTCGCTCCGGGGATCGAACCCAACCACAGCAAGCGGCAAGGTTTCCCAAATTCAAACTTGTAAAGCGCTTCAAATTTTCTAGCCGTCATCCAAGGACGACCCAAAGTGGAGATGCTTCGAATTTCCACGTTGTCATCCAAGGATGTCATGTTGCTGTGGTGCGTGTAAATGTTCGAAAGGACTGAGACAATGGGGAACGGGCGGATGCGGGTTGAAAATAATTAGGTACACAGTGGGGGCGGGGAAATTTGTTCTCGCGGGTGTGGATGGGTCGGGGTGAAGGTTTTTTACGGGTGACGGGCGGGTTGGGTGTGGCTGAAAATTTCAAAAAAACACGGGTGGGTTGGGTCACCTTGAGAGTGTTTTTATTTTTATTTTTAAGGGCGGGTTGTACTTAAAAGAATGTGGATGGGTTGGGTGAAGTGCCAATTTTAAAAAAAAATGCTCATCTCTGATGAACAGACTGTTTCAAATGCGAAAAGTCAAAAGGAACTTCTTAAACAATAGAGGAAATGCACGCTGAGTCCGATTCAGTTGCTCACGGCTTCACAGGTTAGAAACTCCAGCAGGAGATGCGGTGCCAACATGGCCCAAATAAGCTGACAGCGCAGGTCAGTGAGCATGGCGCAGTTGGAGGAGTGAAGCAAAGGCGCAAGTCGGAAAACCGGTTGTCTCGTTGTTATAATTTGTTTTTCGAATTTGTTTCCAGTTTTTGAATCCGTAGCAGATGTGCGTGCGGGGAATCATGTTCCAGCAGGAAGGAGAATGATACAAGTATTATGAAAGCAAAATGATGCAGAGTAGAACTTACCTTTCCGAAGAAGAGTAGCCCCTGAAGACACTGTACTGGCAGCAGCAAAAACGTGTCGGGCATCGGGCATTTTGGCAGGGTGCTAGAGTAGGACGCTGCTCGTAGTATCATCCGAGCTTCACGACTTTCTTGATATCTTCTTATTGTGCCTCATGACATATCTCCAGAAACTTTCGGAGGGACTTCTTTTCACATCTTGCTTGGTCTGGTCTATGTGTCATGGTATATTGTTTAGCGGAGTATCGTCAATGTCGATGTCATGTTCGTTGCAGGCACATGGTGGTATGAAAATGGTGTGTATGTGACGAACGATATGGTTTGGTCTCGAGTAAGAAATGAGGTTGGTACTAACTATTCTAGGATGTGTATGATGCGAATGATATGTCTGTGTATTGCCGAAATGACAACGGGGCAATGTGGTTAAATCGATCGAAGTCGAGAAAAGAACTGCGCTAACGTATCTAAGATTCTCGCTCGCTCCCATCAACACATGCTTCACGTAATGATAGCCAGGACATGTGTCTCTCACGACTGTTCTAGCATCAACTCTTTCAGATTGGCTCTTACAGAACCAGTCAGTGCAATCACGGTTTCCCACTCACAGTATAGAGAACTTGCATTCAAGTCAGTGATTGACTCAGCATCACAGCTGTTGGTCTTTGGGGACCTTCAGGTGCAAGCACCTGATTATGTTGCTGGAAAGTGGGTGGCTGCCTTGGCAATCACGACCATTAAACGAGTTTTTCAGTGGTAGGATGGTTCTATGATCAAACATACACACGTGAGCTGGTAGAGTCTGTCTAGACGCAGGGCCATTTTGACCACCCGAACCCATCAGTTGCAAGGGGGGAAAGGAGACACGAACGAATGTCGAAGGCTTCGGGGGGGCAGGGGGAGGGTAAAAAGAAGGTGGTAGTGCATTCCCCTGTTGCCGAAAGGGCTAAGGTCCTGACACTGGACGAACTTGCCAAGAGCTGGGGGGCAATCTTCAAAAAAGAAAGCCACGGGGGGGGAGGGGGGGGAGGGTAACAGAAGGTGGTAGTGCATTCCCGTGTTGCCAGAAGGGCTAAGGCCCTGACACTGTACAAACTTGCCCAGAGCTGGGATGCAATCTTCAAAAAAGAAAGCCTGGCCTTGGGGGCAAACCCCCCATGTGTAATGGACAAGAGGAAGCTGCAGTGTGCAGTGCAGCAGCGAAGAGGGGACATTCAACTACCACAAGGGTAATTTGAAGCTTGCCTCATGCAGTGTTTTTTACAACTGGAGGAGAGGGGAACGAGGACAAGGAGGGAAAGGAGAAGGAAATCACAGTGCTGTCACAGGACGCTTTTGCTCATCAAGAACGATGGTTCCAGGGAGAGTGTGCGGGAGGATAGCACAATGTGTTTCAGTGAGACGAGGAAGAGGAGAGGAGGGGAAGGAGAAGAAAATCACAGTGGGGGCAACAGGATGCTTTGCACATCAAGAAGGATGGTGCCAGGGAGATTGTTCAGGAGGGTAGCACAGTGTTTGTCAGTGTTTTCACTTGCACAAGGGTAGGGTGGGGGAGGAGCAGTGGCTTAAATAGTGACAAGGAATCAGGGGTTGAGGGGGAGCGTCAAGGGGGCCACGAAGGCCATGCGAGGGGAAAGGGTTGCAAGATAGCTTAACACGGAGAAAGGGAGCGAGTGTGTCAACAGAAGTCACTCGCCGAGCTCAGTTGATACATTCTGTGAAGTTTGCGTGAACTGTTGAAATATTGACGAGAGTTCAAATCCCAATGGAATCAGACGAGTAAAAATAACTCTGAATTTACCTGGTGCTGCTCAGTTTGAAGATGGTATCTCAAGGCTGTTGCCCTTTTCTTAAAGAAACTGTATCGCATAGGTGTGGAGAAGGGTGTGTCCAAGTGGTGCAGGCTTTCGACAGGGGGACTGTCAACATAACTTGATAGCGGTTACAAGAGCCTTGACACACAAAGTGGGTTGAAGGAGAGTGTTGATAGGGTTGGCAAGATGTGCTGCATGCATGGGATGGGGGCAACGTGGTCTTGTTGGGGCAGTCACAAGATGCTATGCGCACGTAAGCTGAGGAAGGGGACGTGTCCAGGCCCAACGGGCGTTGCATGAATCCGTATTCATGGAGCGGTAAAGAAGAGCGTGGAGGGATGTAGCCATATGGCTAACACACAAAGGTGGAGCAGCCAGATTCTCAACGGTTCCAATATGCTTTGCACAAAAAGGTGGACAGGGGGGGAAAGGAGTTTGTCGCGGGTGGTCATTGAGGAGGGGAGGAGAGGGGGGGGGGTGCAGGAATTGAGTATGACTGCATTTCAATTTAGTAATTTACTGTTTAGTATTTACGCCTCCAAGATACAAAGTTGGACTAGTCTGGAGACTTCAGGTCTACCCTATCCCACCTTACTCTACTTATTTCTGGTTTCAAGTCATACTTATTGGGAAAAGTTATACATACCCCCCCGCGACAAAAGGTTTGTACTCGTTTGTACTCGTTTGCCTCCCCGTCTGCGACAAAAGTTTTGCAGCCCCGAAAGGCTTGATTCGCAGGGGGCAGCCGTAACTTTTGCCACCAGCTTTCAGGGGCGTGTTGGGACCTTTTGCGATGGCTCGGGGGCAAACGACTACAAACGTTTTGGCGCGGGGGGGATCTTTAACTTTTCGCTGTTTTATTAGTGGCCAGGATATGACGTATAGAACTTATGAGACTATGGTAGTCAAGTGAAGGGGGAGGGGTGTGGAAGGGAGAGACCTTGGAGGCTACAAGGTGCTTTGGGCACACTGTAGGGGCAAGGAAGGGGGTGTGTCAAGGGGTGGAAGGGAGAGACCTTGGAGGCTACAAGATGCTTTGGGCACAGTGGAGGGGCGAGGAAGGGGTTGTGTCAAGGAGGGGAGGAAGACCCAAGGATGGTTGCAATATGGTTTACACGAGAAGCAGAGGGGGGTCGAGGTGCTGGGCCCACATTGGAGGGAAGTGGAGTGTGCCATGTGCCACCCACAGCAAAATAAGGAATACTGTGTTTGCCCACCAAATACAGGTCTTCCTGACTGTGTGTTCTTGATGTACTGAAAAATCATTATTGGAGATTAATCTGCCAACAACCTACCCACCTGCAGAGAACATGGAAGAGAATTAACTCAGGAATCAATCATTCATGGCAATAAGGCAGCAAGCAAAAGACGATGAACGGCAAGGCAGGGAGGCGAGTAGGCATTGGGGGCGACGATGAATGGCAAGGCAGGGAGGCAAGTAGGCATTGGGGGGCGACAGGCAGCAGCAAGGCACATAGGCTGGAGGGCACAGGGAGGTGGGCAGGCAGACATAACAAGGCAACAAAGAAAAAGGTAGACAAAAGACAGTGAAAGAAAGGGTCGTGCGGTGCCAAGGCATGTGACGGCATGCGGAAGCGAAGGACACAGGCTGGAGGGCAATAGGGAGGTGTGTGGGCATGCAAAGCCAGGAGGCAACAAGGCATAGGCCGACAAGCAGCAGCAAAGAACAAAGGCTGGAGGGAAGGGGGGAGACTCGAGGCCAGACGATACACAATCAAACTGCTGATGATTACCAATAATCAAAACGGTGTCCAGATAGAATGAGATGGGATAATCATACACAGACGAAGGAGAGAGGAGGGAGATTAGACAAAGGAGAGGAAATAAATACAAGGCCCACTCCTACTTCGGGCTCCCTCCTCGATCACCACCTCAATAATCAATAGTCTGAACGAGTATTTGAAACCTCAATGTGCCACGTGGCACGTCTAATTAGTCCCTCGTCAGCGCTGGAGCAATGTCGACATGAAGACAATCAGGTAAGTATCCACGATCTCTCTCCACAGTCCTGATCTCCTCCCAAGTGACGATGAATAAGAAGTTAAGAACAGCAGTGTCGGTCATGTGGCCCAGCCACGTCAGCAGATATAACAGGTGGCAACGGCCACATCAGCAGCAACGCGTGGCAGCTGCCACGTCAGCATGCCAAGAAGACAGGTGCAAGCCAGCCACCATGCCGGACCAGCAGCACGTCGCCGTAGACATAATGTCGGCACAAAGCCAGCATTCAACCAGCATCACAACGTCGAGCCAGAGTCGTCGTCAACGCGTGAAGTCAGCATCGACGTAAGACTGAATGAATGTCAAAACCAAGAAGTCAGCGCTTATGTAGCGTTGACGTCGGGTCTGGGCCCCGGATGTTGCATCCCTCAACCGTTCAGATCTCAATGCAAACGAGGGCCCAGATTGGTCTGAAACCGAATTCCCTCCGGCCTGGATGTTGTCTGGGTACCTGCGCACAACAAGTAAGTGTATCCAACCAAGGGCCTTGGTGCGGTACCTTTGACTCTACAGTTGACTTTGACCCTTGAATTTCCTGTGTGCAGCGTTCGGTCACACAGCCATACGCGACAGACTCAGGCTTGGGCGCGTCTTGGTCACACAGCCCATCGCAGACCAACTCAGGTCTGCGTTGCCTGGGGCTGAGTTATGGGCCTCAGGCAACTTCTGAACAGGGTTACTACATTCCTGCCGGCCCATTTTCGAGTTCCGCCGCAGAAATATTTAAGACTTTAACCCTCGTTCATAAGCAGCGACAATATCAGGAGCAGTTTCAAGTAGTTCTCGTTTACTAAACCATCTGTCCTCAGATGGTGCTTGAGACTTAAAACGTACCTTGAACTGTTTCTGAGGTCGTCCGCGTCCTCCCGTGGAAAAGTAACCATGCTCTATGATTCTGTCTACCTCATATCCTCCTTCCATAGATGGCGGAATCATAGAGGGTCTGTTTGGAAATTCATTCCATTCTACATAGTGCAACAATTTGGACGCGTGAAAGATAGCATATGTTTTGAGATGAGGGGGAATATCAATGCGATAAGATGATCCCTCTGCATCTCCTATTACTTTGAGAACTTCCTAGGGTCCAAAATGGCCAGGCAGAAGTTTCTGAGACACATCTTCTTCTAAGGAAAACTCTTTGGACTTTACCCAGACGAAATCACCTTCCTTAAACATGGTCGGCGATGTTTATTCGCTTGTTCTATCATCTAGTCCTGAGCTTTCTTTAAATTATCTCTTACCTTTTTTATGTCTTCTTGGAATAAAACTGCATACTCTTGTGTCCCTGGAGGTAACCTAAGGAATTGGTCCCGTGTTAACACGTCAATGGGACGCTCAAGTTTCCACCCCTTGTGCAGTGCATTTGGTGTACGACCCGCAGCGGTGTGAACACTGTTGTTATATGCACTGGCTATTTTGGGTAAGTTCTCATCCCAATCAATCTGATCGGGTTTCACATACATGCGCAAGAGTTGTTGGCACAATCGGTTCATCTGCTCACTTTGTCCATTCGTTTCAGGATGTCGTCCTGACGACATGGTCAAACGTGTACCGTATGCTTCCATCAGCTTTTGCCATGGCATACTTATGAACCTTGCATCACGATCAGACACAATGGAGAGGGGAAACCCATATTTAGTCACCCATCGCATCTGAAACTTTTGGATCACAAGTTCAGTTCTTGCTTCAGTAGGTAAGGGAATAAACATGGCATATTTAGATAAACGATCCACCACAACCATTACTTGACTATTGTCATTACGACTCTTGGTGAGACTCGTGAAATCAATTGAGATGGACTCACCTGGTTCACTCGGAATTGGTAATGGTTTCAGGAGACTAAGTGGATTCTCATGTGAAGGTTTGTTTCTCTGACACACCAGACAGGTACGCACGTAAGTTAGTATGTCTTCCTTTAATCCCTTCCATTCAAATCGCTCCCTAATCTCTGCGTAAGTTTTCTTGAATCCAAAATGAACCTCAGAATCGTGACATTCCCCAATTAACAGACTTTTAATTTCTTCCTTGTGAGAAATGCACAATCTTTGTTCAGTCTGGTCTAACAAGAAAAGCAAACCATCAGTTACACGGTAGTTGGGAAGTAGAGTTGGGTCTTTTGCAAGGACATCAATGATAGACTTCCAGATAGGGTCAGTAGCATATCCTTGCCGAATTCTATCTTTCATATCACTCCCAACATCCAAATAAGAGACAATTGCACCAAAGAAATCACTCCGTCTGGACAATGCATTTGCAACCACATTAGACTTACCTTTGATCGTTTTCAATTCAACATCGAAGGTATCAATAAACGCAGACCATCGTACCAGCTTATCAGAGAGCCTAGGCTGGGTCTTTATCCACTTCAGAGTAGAGTGGTCTGAGTACACAGTAAAGTATCTCCCTAACAAGTAGTGCTTCCACGTGTTTAGTGCACAGACTAAGGCATACAACTCCCTTTCATAGGTGGAGTTGGCAACCTTTTCCGACGGCAGTCATGCAGACATAAACTCTATGGGCTTGTAGCCCTTGTCGTCATCGTGCTGGAGAACAACGCCAATCCCATATTGACTTGCATCAGTAGTGACAATGAAGGGTAGAGACGGGTCAACAATTTTCAGAACTGGGTAGTGAGTCAATGCATATTTCAACTTTTTGAACGAAGACTCACAGTCTTTGCCCCGCAACCAAATATTTTCATTCTTCAATAATCTTCTCATTGGTGCGGCGATCAGTAAGAAGTTCCTAACGAACTTCCTATAATAACTTGCCAAACCAAGAAAAGGTCTTAGTTCAGTGATCGACTTAGATCGTGGCCAATCTCTAATTGCTGATTTTTTTTTTTCTTTTGGCCTTAGGCCATCTTCGTTTACTATATGTCCCAAGTATAAGACTTCAGACTTAGCAAATTCAGACTTCTTTGGATTTAGCTTGAAGTTGCCCTCACGCAGCTTTGCTAACACTAGACGTAGGTGTTTCTCGTGATCTTCTAGTGTCTTACTATAAACTAGAATGTCATCGAGATAGACAATGACGAACTGAACCAACCATTGATGAAAGAGTTCATTCATAGATCTTTGAAAGGTCGCTGGGGCATTAGTCAGTCCGAAAGGCATTACCACAAAGGAGAAGAGCTAGGGCGAATCCATGCTTCCTTTGTTAAGTCCTGCAGTTGTTTTCTGAGTTCCTCAAGTTCCCTAGGAGACATTCTGTAGATAGGGCCCTTGGGAATCTTACTGCCAGGAATAATTTCAATGGTGTGCTTTATAGCACGCTCAGTTATTCCTGTTGGTTCGATTTGTAGATCTTTATCCAATAGTTTCTCAATCGAAGGAGGGCAGGAAGTAGAGCATTCTCCTACTTTCTTTACTAAGACCATCATTACTTCCTGTTCCAATTTCTTCTTTGAAATTATTGAACGAAATGCTGGATAACTCATACAACAGAAAGACAGACTAGAGTCAGAGCCAGACTTATGAAACAATTTGATTGGTTTCAACTCAGATTGTGCGTCACGCAATTGCACAATCTTTTATTTGAACTTGATATCTGGGTTGGCTTCCTTGTGCCGGTCCATTCCCAGAATCAAGTCAAACGGTAAATTCTTTTCGACCAAGAAGGATGCCTCGTGTAAAATTTGTTTTCCTTCCTTGGTACGGAATCGACACTTCACACGATTAACATATTGCAAGACAGTGGTCGTGCTTTTGTCAGCTAGGACAAACGTGATTGGTCGAGACAAATTCTTTACCTTCATTTCGAGATGCAACTTGTGAATTGCCTTCTCGGATATGTAGGATCGCGTGGATCCTGAGTCCAAGAGTGCACTTACGCGTGTACGTGCAATCTCTACGTCCGCGAGTAGTTGGTCACCCTTCGACTTAGATTTCTTAGCCCACGAGCTTCGTAATGCTAGCAACTCGTTACCAAGCTCGTCAAGAGAGTCATCCAGAGAGACAGTACATAAGACAGGTTCAGGGTGTTCCGGACGATGTGCCGAAGAAGAACCATCCTCTGCCATGTGAGTCAAAAGGTTGGAAAGGGTCGTAGGCGCCTTACCTTCATCTTGGTCCAAACCTTTTTTGTAGGAGCAGATGCTATTCCTTCTGGCGGCTCGCTTTTGGGTTACGGATTAACGGGCACCATGCAATCACATGCCCTGCAGTACCACACTTCAGGCACTGCGCGTTATCCATTTGTTCCTGCCAGGTTTCTTGTGATATTCCCATATTTTCCCAGGGCTTTCCGGCCGCAATTTCGGGATGCTCTGGGAACGAGCGTGACTTCTTCTTCTTCATCGGTGGTTGTGGTCCTCCCTTGTTGCCCACGGCAGCAGTGACTTCCCCCTTCCCGGAATCACTGCTGCTTGCCACACCCTCGGCCTCCAATGGCCACTTCTCCACAGTATTGTCGTCAAAGACAACGAGCGTGTGGTCCTGGCACTTTTGGCGTCAAAGTATCAGTTTCCTACACCTGCACCACCACCAAACTCACAACAGACGCATAAGAATTCTTCACCTGAGATGTCATTTGCTCTCGTTGGAGAGCCAGATCCCGAAACTGCCTATAATTATATTTGTCGGACTTCGTCTCTGCCACGAGTTGCCCACGAATGGGCTCAGGCAGAGCGCGGGGATAGATATACAAGACTTGGTTGTCTTGCAGGTTCAGTCCAGGAACCTGTAGCAACCCATCAACTTCCCTAGACAACGATTCCACAGAGGTCCAATGTTTCTGACCAATTGTGGTGAGTTGGTCAAAAGCCTTATCGACCGTCGTTTTGTCCAAGAAACATTCCTTAATCTTGCTAAGGAACTGCTTCAAGCTCAAAGTTCCAGCCCACTCCCCAATGTCATCAAACCCTGCCGCATTGGCTTCGGCCAAAACCCATTCCTTTGCTTCCCCGCCAAGACAAGAAGTAGAGAAAGCAACCTGGGATTCGGGTTCAACAAGGGCCGTAGTACAATACGTCTGTATTTCGGCAATCCACAACAATAAATTCTCATCTTTTTTGTTGCAGAATGTGAAAGGCAATTTCATTTTGACTTTCTCCTTCTTTTTCGGTTTCTCAGGTTGTGCGGTGGTGACTTTGCTTCCTCCGGGAGACTTCAGCGGACTCGAAGGCTCTCCTTTCTTCTCGTCCGATTTCGAAGTCTCTACCTCAAGAGACTTCATTGCATCTCCCAACAGTTTCTTCGGTTTCTCTTCTTTCTCGGTTCTGACTTCTTCAATCACCTGATTCTTTCCTTTGACCAGTGGTAATCATCTGCAATCCCGCGGTCACTTCATCAATCCGTACGCCATACTAATCAATCTTCATCTCTAGGTGAGCAAGGTAAGTCACGAGTTGAGCCAAAGAAACTGCATGTCCTTCCCCTTCGGTTACAATGACATTTTGTCGAATTTCTTCTATCTTTTGTTCTCGCTGTACATTTCTTTCTTTCTCCTTCCTCATTTCCTCTTTTCTTCTCTTCTCCCTTTCAAGTGTTTCTAACTGTCTGATATTTTCGTTCACGGCTTCTTCAGACAACTTCTTTCTTCTCCTCTTTGCGATCTGAAATCTCTGCAAGTTGCTCAATGATATACTTGTCAAGTGCCTGATGACACTTGTGGGCCTCGGCTTCAACACCTGCGTCATGGAGTTCGGAGATCAGTCTATCCAAGCGGGCTATTAGGACTTTCTTCCGCTTTTCCACTTGCTGTCTGGTTCGGGGGTCAGGGGTCTCCTCATCAATACCAAACATGAGTGAGACAGGAAAGAAAAGTGAAGGAATAAATCGAGTGAGAATTGGAAATTTCAGACAGTTCCAGAGAGAATACATCTTCATGTGCGTCTGCCGCACAATATATAATCAATAAACAATAATAAATTCAACGGCCGCACTGATCTACAGCAGCAAGATTTCAGAGAACCAAAGAAAAAGAACAAATATAATTATTTCTATTTTCTAACTATGGCTGCTGTTCTTTGTCTGTCTGTGTGATGACGTCCAAACAAGAGTGTACAGATACCACCTCAGGCCCGTGTGATCAGATACAGCACACAAGTAAGTACGCACAACACCACAACACAGCAAATGACAATGTAAGTATGCCAACAACAACAACAAACAATTTGTCAGCAAGCTTCTCGAACCCGCTGTGTCTTCCTGATGTCAGTGCGATATGCACTCTCCCTGACAGCTGGCACTACGACTGTTTTGTCAGCCGTTCAGTCGGCTGTACCGCGGTCGTCTTCAGAATGCTTCTATTACTTGGCAGTAATCCTGCCTGCCACGTGTCATCCGTGGAGTGCCAACTTAGCATGTACTGCCACTTCACCTCTCTGTACCACAATGTCCAGTCAACCAATATCCTAGCCACTTTCCACGCGTCACGTTGAGATATCGTCGCCGTTCCAGCCAATCGGATCATGCCACGTCGGCCAAGGAGACCGATGCCATGTCAGCAGGTTGTCGCCACCTCACGAAGACGGGTGTGATGACTTGCTTCCTGCCACATCAGCAATCAATCCTTATTCCTCAAGGCCACATCCGCATCTGAAATAGACCCTGTCGCGCGTCAGCAGCATAAGAAGTGCCACATCAGCAATCAGCAACAAGGTCTTCTGAAACGGTATTCACCAGTTCGCAGTAGCGAATGCAGATCCAGGGTTCAATCCCTAGTTCCCCATCTTACCTGTGTACAGTAGTGATGTCAACCCGTAGATTTGAACCTGTGACCTGTCGAAACGCCAGTGGTAGGTAGATTGTCGTAGGCCACAGCTTGGAAGGGAATCGAACTGTAGACTTGTAGGGTAGGAGTCTAGACAGTTCCGAACTCGTAGTTGTAGGTTGTCTGAAAGGTCAAGGTCGTAGCTGCTACTTACCTGAAGGGGCAAAGTCGTAGCTGCTACAGCACCGAAAGGCCAAGTCGGAGGTTTCTAGAAGTGGCCTTTCGGAATGAGCCTCCGTTGAACAGAGGCAAGTGGTCAAGTGGTGGTAAGCCACCCT
>BFEA01000302.1:1796709-1816408 GCA_003427395.1 Chara braunii | reverse complement strand
GTCTCTCTCTCTCTCTCTCTCTCTCTCTCTCTCTCTCTCTCTCTCTCTCTCTCTCTCTCTCTCTCTCTCTCTCTCTCTCTGTGTGGACCACCTCTCTATTTATGCGTGTCATCCTCGCTCCAGGGTCCTGCTAATCTTCCCTGTACTGTTCCAATGGTAACGGACATTTGGAAGTTTGCCCCTTCAGCATCTCAGTAATCGAGTTTCCTTGTTTGCACCTGTCTTCGTATGCTCTTTTCGAAATGTGTCCTCCTTCCTATACGCAGGTGTCAGTACTAATCTTCCTGAGCAGTTGGTGTTAGCAGAACCTTTATGCAAGCAGCGGCCATGTTTGCGCACATGTACCGATGGCGTTCCTCACTTATCTGTTCTACGAACCTCGATCCGCTACTACTCAACTTTCTACACGTATCTAGACTGTTGATGGACCAGATACATTCAGACTGATGGAACATTTGGAATGTATCTCTGGATACACGTTGGATGTTGAGTAGTGGAAAGAGGACCTATGCTTTTGCCGATCACATGAATCACGGTTCTATTTCTGTTTCATGTTAGTCGAAGCTCCTTATACGCTGTCGTCTAGAGGGGAATCAAATTCAATCAACCCAGCATTTCCTATTTACAGTAATTACCTATTTTGAGCAGTCTCTGCCTCTTCTCCAGGAAACAGGATGTTGGATTAAACGCGTGAATCTAGATGTGTTTACGGGGAGGTGTAGAAACTCGCGATCGGATCTGCTTTTCTGCATCTCTGCGTAGAAAAACGTCCAGATTCAGGCGCTCAGTCCAATCCTGTTTGCCAGTGGGACCTCATCCCAGGTGTCTGCAGTAGGGCCCTGACTGCCTCTGTTTGTGTGCACTGTCTCTGCAATCAACCATCTTTTGTCTGTCTGCCTCGTGTTCTTTCCAGTGTTGGAAAGTGGTGATTTTGGGATATCCATGGAAAAGCCGTCAGAAGAGTTCGCCTGTGAAATGACTGGACCTCACTGCAGAGGCTGGAAAAGCCAGTTTTTCCTTTTTTTTTTTTTTTTTTAGCAGACACCACTAGCACCATTGGGGAGGCTCCATCTATTGGTGGGGACAAGATTGGAAAGGCTGGAAACTTGAGAGGGACCAGGAGGTCGTCGCGGATGTCCGTTCGAACGGCAGCACACCCGTTTCCCGAGGGTGGCGAGTTCTTTTGGTGTGACAACAGCATGTCCATCCGCCTGGCCAACAGACAGAGGAGGTTCTACAGGACCCGAACGCTGAATGGACCAGCGGCTCAGCGACGAGTTTCCAACCAAGGAGTAACCCCCCCCCCCCCCCCCCCCCCCCCCCCCCCCCCCCCCCCCCCCCCCCCCCCCCCCCACCCACCCTCTGGAAGTGGCGCAAAATTTTGGCAAAAGCGCTGGAAAATGAAACATTTCCGACTGGAAACCATGTAGAAATGCCAATTTCGGCTTTTCCAGTGTTGCATTTTACAGGCGGTGCGGTCCCGGAAAACCATCCGTAGCAGGTAAATTTGTGTTTCCGAAGGCCGTGCTTTTGCCAGTGGGTTTCAGGAAAAGCACTTGTGGCGTGCTTTTCCCGAGATTTTATCCTGTGGGGTCCAGCCCTTTCTTTCTTTCTTTCTTTCTTTTTTCCCCAAAAGAGTCTTTCATTAATGCCTTATCCTTAGAGAGGAGGGGCTGAGCAGGAGCACGGTCCCACTTGCACCGGGATAGGATAGAAAGAGTTTGAGTGGCAGTTGAGTGACCCAAATCCTGCCGTGCAGTACTCATGATCCCACGGTCAGTACTTCACATGTATTACCCGAAAAAGTAGAAGACCTTTGTTCCCCTCCTCCTCTCCTTAACACTGGGCTTGCCAGTGCAAAGGAAGCTTCCCGCCAAAATCTTTTCAATCCGTTAGGGGTATGGCCAACCCCAAAAGAGGGTGGGGGGGCCATAGGC
The DNA here is from genome assembly GCA_003427395.1 of Chara braunii. Classification (NCBI taxonomy): domain Eukaryota; kingdom Viridiplantae; phylum Streptophyta; class Charophyceae; order Charales; family Characeae; genus Chara; species Chara braunii. The sequence continues at coordinate 1,814,471 of BFEA01000302.1, read as the reverse complement.
CCACTGGATAGAAGATTTTCAGTATTTTGCTTGCTGTTGTGCAATTATCTCATTTGGGTGGAGCCCTCCTTCAATCACGGAGTAGATGGAGGGCCTCAGGATCGCTGCTGACAGAAGTCGAGTTTATTCCAGAAAAATGTGGCAGTTACTTTGTTCACTGTTGTTGCAACCAACACCATCAGATCATTTTTTATCTGATGGCTGGGAAGCACTCTGCCGTGATTTCAGGTGGGAGGTCTCTGTTTCTTTTTTTTTTTTTTGCCTTTCTCCTGTTTTCTCACCCGAGAAGTTCGTAATGAACCTGTCAGGCTGCTGCCGCTCAGTGTCACACTGGATAGGCCACACTCCTATCCATCCGACTGCTGATGGGACCATGCTCCAGGGGCGCCTCGTGTTCTTTCTTTTTGTTTGTTTGTCTGTTTGTTTTTTAGTTTTTTAGTTTCTTAGTAAATTTTTACACATTTTTGTATTCACCTGCTCTGTTGCGTTACTCAACTGATTCCATCATCTGGATTCGAACTCAGGTCTGTAGTTCAGCAGTTTGTGGGTGTACCAACTGAGCTAGGCCAGTTGGTGGCGGTTTTCTCACCTTTTCTTGGTTTCTTGGTTGAGCTACTCATGCTCGGTGCAGCACAGCCATACAGCATTAGCACCCTTTCGGTCCTCCAGGGTGTGGGTCGCGCATGATAATTATTTCGACTGAATGTCGACCTAGCTGCAGTCAGATGCGTGCTTGAAAGTTCGCGTCGCTGTTTAGTCCATCGCAGCCTCCACCGCAGGATTGAGATAAAAACAAAGTGAGATGTGAGGGGCTATGACAAAAAATAAAAGAAAAGAGAAGAGGTGTCGGGCAGAAAAAAAATAAAGAATGCATTTGGGTGGGGCAGTGGAGAGAAATGACAGACAGATGAGGCTGCTAGAAGCCTAGAATAAGAGGGAAATAGGACAATGGGAAAGCAAGTAGTAGATTGAAACAAGTTGTGATGTAACAGGCCTGTGCTTCAACGCAACTTTGGGGCGCTCGAAATCGAACGAGAGAAAGGGCCTCGCCACACCACTGTCGAAACTCAAAAAGAACGAATGCATCTTCCCCAGAAAGCAGTAAGATGCACCCGGTGCTATTCATAGTAACGGATCCATCTTGCCATTCTCTGCGGGAAGATAGATGCACTCGTACCTTTTTCGTTTCGACAGTAGTGTGGCAAGGCCCAAAGTCGTGCCTTTCAAGCATAGGGGCATGCATAAGCTCGCGCTCTTCTGTCTCGCGAGTGCGGATCCGTACATACATATTCAGGCTCCATGTCCCCCATCTGAATGTGTCCTGCAGGTGTGTGGATGTTTGCACGTATCTGGGCAGAGGGTCGCTTTTTCTGTCCAGATCACTTCGTCTTCGAAGCCCATGGTTACCACGATAATCAGGAAGAGATGGGGCGAAAAAAGGGGTGGGATCTTCACCCTTTCTGACTGGCCCTCACAGCTTCCATCATAGCAAGCCCAACCAAAAGGGAAAGAAAACGCCCAACCGGCACTTCAGCAAAGCCACTTTGATCCAGTCGTGCTGTTTGTTCGAAGTCCGTGGAACGTGTCATTCTGGTGCTTCGCCTTTGCCTGGGAAAGGTGGTGGTTATTTACGCAATCCTATCGCTATCGTAGCTCACATGGAGCACACACAGTGAGAAGATGGGCCCATCCTGTGTTAGGGTTTAGTTGGGGTTGTCGCTACGGTAGCACACACCACAAAGCAATAGTCCGGTGTTGAGATTCTGTTCTTTGATTGGTTGGCTTTGCCCACATAAAGGTGGCTTCTCGAAAACTTGTTCAAGCAACATTCGACTTTTGAGAAATATCACCATGCAGCAAGCAAACCCTAAACCACGAATCACTGTGCGTACCGCTGCCAAAGCTCTTTTTTTTTCTTTTCTTTTTGTGTGTGTTTCATCTTTGCGCAGAGGCCATTTTGAAGGAAAAGTGACGAGCAAGGTTGAAAAAAAAAAGAAGGGAAAAACTCCGAAAAAGAGAGTCAAACCACTTCAAGATAAAGCTGGTACACTGTGTGTACCAACGGGCCCGGCTCCGTTGCTACACCCATCAACTGTTGCAATACAGACTGAAGTTCGAATCCAGATGCAGTCAGATTAACAAAATTAAATAATTCTGAATTTCCTGGGGCCGGTCAGTTCAATGATGATAGATCAGGGACATCGCCCTTTAAAAAAAAAGGAAAAAGAACAAAGGAAAAAGAAAGATAAAGTTGATGCTGACCTCAGTGACACCTTCAATCATCCAAGGAAATGGTGCAGTGGAGTCTGCTGAGTCTGTGCTGACAGATATGGAGGACACATGTAGAGGCGTTGGGAGGTGATATTATAAAAAGTATTAAAAACTATTAAAAAGGGATTATTCAATCTGCGAGGATCTGGGTCCTCGGCAGGCCTAAGGGGGCCCTGTTGCAAATGTGCCCGCCCTAAGTGAAGGCGGGCCTAACAAATCACGAGAGGCTCTCAGCTGCCAATTTTGTATTTGGGGTCCAGGTAGTTTCGTCGTGCAAATTGGTTGAGGGAAACACAGGCCGAGCAGCGAGACCTTGCACGGCCTTCCGGGCCTTTCAGAAAAATGCAGGCCCTGGGCGAGAATCGCAGCCTCATACACAGACAGTTGGGAGGCCCAACCGAATGAGGCCCAGTGGCTGCAACAGAGGCGCAGCATCCTGGGTCCTACCGGAAGCTTCTGGGCCGAGGCCCAGGCCAGCCAGGCTGCGAAGGCAGGCCGGTGGATTCCATATAGGGAAGAGCTCGCTGCCTGGCCTCTCATTCAGCACTTGCATGCTGGCTGCAGCGCTGCTGGAGCGGACGCTCGTGGGCTGCTGCTGACGCTGAGAGGCAAGGTGCTAGCGCGTGCGGTCGTGCAGGGAGCAGGGCGCAGCCGAGGGCAGCGCCATAGCCCAGCCTCCATAGCTGGTTGGGCTTGGACTACAGTGAGGTGCAGGGGTGGTCTTCGGGTGTACAGAGGGAAGACGTGGGTGAACAAGAAGGAGAGAGAGAAGGATGCTGATGATGATGATGTGAGGGCACATACCTGGTATTGACGATGGTCTGCTATGGGCGACATCTTCAAGTACTTTGTGGGCTTCTATCATGTTGGTGGTACCGTGGTGGCGAGAGCAAGCTCTCATTGACATTGGTTTTCAGTGTTACGATTCTTCATTGGTGAATTTGGTGTTATATTGGTGCATTTCTGCTTTCTGGACACTGTGCTACTATCTGCCCTTCAATGTGATTGTGCATGCTGGACATTGTCATCTCGCTATTGCTCATTTTCCTTGCAAATCATTATTGTGCCTTGAAATACAGACACCATCCGAGTTCGAATCCAGGGGCCTGGTCCCATCAGCAAAAAGGATTGGATTTTAATTCTTGAATCTGGACGTGTTTGTGGACAGATACAGAGATTTCCTCTTGATCTCCTTTTCTGCGTCTCTGCCCAAAACTCGTCCAGATTCATAAATTAAATCCAATCCTCGTTGCTGATGGGGACCAGGCCCCAGATGATGGAACTTGGTATATATATATGAAACTCCGACGAAACAGTTTGTCACAGCCCCTCGTTTGTTGTCCTCTTCTCTCTCTCTGCCTACGGTTTCACCGGGCAGTTCTTTTTGTGACGATATATATAGCCTCCTGATGAGTCGGTGAAACTCCGACGAAACAGTTTGTCACAGCCCCTCGTTTGTTGTCCTCTTCTCCCTCTCTGCCTACGGTTTACCGGGCAGTTCTATTTGACGATATATATATATATATATATATCGTTGGTGCCCACCTCAGGGTATCAGTTGTCGGGCAGTCGTTGATGCTTAACCACAGCCGGGGTTAAGGTGGATTGTCACTTACAGTGTAATCAGTTAGGGGATTCTGCAGACTGTTGAGGGTTCAGCCTCCTGATGAGTCGGTGAAACTCCGACGAAACAGTTTGCCAGAGCCCCTCCCTCGTTTGTTGTCCTCTTCTCCCTCTCTGCCTAAGGGTTACCGGGCAGCTCTGTTTGACTATATATATATGTAAATGTATATTTCTGAATTGCTTCGGGCCGGTCATCTCCATGATGATGATATCTTAAGGCCGTGTCGCCTTTTTCAAAAAAAAAACAAAAGGACAAAAAGTAATCATAAGATTGAAAGTCCATGAGACGATAACGTAAGGTTGTTCCCATAGAGCAAGTACAATCGAAGAGGCTGCTGTAACGACGACAAACTCGCGAATCTCCAAACCCTCCACAGTTCTTCTCCCCAGACTAATACCCCAAACTTTTCCACCTCCCATAGCCAAAACCAGGCAGGGACCATGCCAACAGGACCAACCCCTGCGCCTCCCCTCAGGTCCCCCCCTCCCCTACGAACATCAGCCGACTCTGCTCAATTCCGATCAGGCAATGGTGATCCGGGGATCCGGGGATCCAGTGGTCTATTCTCAAGGCCATCACCCTTTTTCTTCAAAAAAAACAACTGTTAGTTTAATTGCCTGTATGCTGAGAAAATGGCCACAAGGGGGCCAACAGCACCCAGCAGGAGATTGGAGGGCAGAAGGCCGAACACTGCTGTGGGGATTTTTTTACGCATGTGCTAACATAGGACTGGCTGGCTGGTACAATTGGAGCATTGATAAACACATGGCTGGCTACCTTTCAGAGCGGAAGGCTAAGTCGTAAAAATTATAACCTGTAGTACTATACCGCACACTTCGTAGACTGGGCGCCACGGGACCAAAATGGTTGGCGGGGCTAGCCAAAAGTAAAAAAACTAAGGGCTGCGGTGGTGGTTCGGCAAAGCTTGGGCGCACAGTTCGACTCCGCCGCGGCAAAAAGAGGCTCAGAGGTAGTGGTGGTTTACAAAAAAGGGGAAAAAATATGTATATAAAAAATGACTGACTGGTACATAGAACTGTCTGCAATGTAGAGCTGAGTGCAGGGCTACCTTCTTCACACGAATACAGCATACGGTCGCTATTGCTGTATTTAGACTGAAAGATACCCCAAATACATGCACAGCGATAATGACCGTACATTGTATTCGGGTGAAGAAGATTGTATTTGCCTTGGCTGGTACTATGTGCTGTGGCAGCTAAATGCAGGCTGGCTGTTGTTATATGTGTACATGGTGCAGTGCAATACACTGTGGGCGGTACTACCGGTTAGAGAAAAGAAAAGAGAAGAGAGGAGAGGAGAGGAGAGGATATGAGAGAAGAGAGAGGAGAGGAGAGAAGAGAGGAGAGGAGAGGCGAGGAGAGAAGAGGGGAGAAGAGAAGAGGAGAAGAGGAGAAAGAGAAGAGGAGAGGAGAGGAGAGGAGAAGAAGAGAAGAAGAGAAGAGAAGAAGAGGAGAAGAGAAGGAGAGGAGAGAAGAAGAGGGGAAGGGAAGTAGAGAAGAGGAGAAGAGAACGAGGGGAGAGGTGAGAGAGGAGAGGAGAGAAGAGAGAGGAGGAGAGGAGAGGCGAGGAGAGGAGCGGAGAGCTCTCCCTGGTCATTATAGCTGTATTTGGTGCAATCCAGTCCAGATACGGCAATAATTAGAGAAGAAGAGGAGAAGAGAAGGAGAGGAGAGGTGAGAGGAGAGGAGAGAAGAGAGAAGAGAGAAGAGAGCGGAGAAAAGAGGAGAGACGAGAGAAGAGAGAAGAGAGAAGAGAGAGGCGAGGAGAGGAGAGAAGAGAGAAGAGAGGAGAGGAGAGGAGAGGAAAGAGGGAGAGGAGAGGCAAGGAGAGGCGAGGAGAGGAGAGGCGAGGGGAGGAGAGGAGAGCTCTCTGTGGTCATTATAGCTGTATTTGGTGCAATTCAGTCCAGATACGGCAATAATTACCGGCTGTTCTATTTGGGTGAAGATGGTAGTTGGCTGGGCGGTATCTCCAGTGGTTAGTACTTTTTAAGCCGGGTGCCGTGTGCAGTGGGTGATAGTATGTGGGCTGGGTGTAGAAGGTGGTGCTATCTGTACTGGGTACTATGTGCAGTCCGTGAGCTGGGTGCCATCTTTGTTGGGGCTCCGGTGCTATATTGGTTGGGTGTGGTACTCTGTGGGCAGGATCCGATACTACATGGGGAAAAACAAGTGGCCCGATGTTTTTGTGTGACTAAGAGTACACTCACACTAGGCCCTCAAAATCACAAAATCGCGAAATGAGCGGCCAGATCGAGTCGTTCGTTTACAAGGACTCAATCTGGCCGCTCATTTTGCGATTTTGCGATTTTGAGGGCCTAGTGTGAGTATGCCCTAAGTGGTTAAGGCACGGAACTGTTGGTAAACAGTTCATAATCTGGAATAATATCAACATGCACCTGACCATTTTTTATAGCCAGGGTTCACTCTATCCTAATTGCAGCATGCACCTGGCCAATTTTTAGGCAGGGTTCATTCTATCCTATTGGATATTGATCCTGTCCTATTGGATGCACACCGTTGGTCTGTCTACTTGGCAGTTTCCTTCTTCAAATCATGGAAAGTGCGACGACTTTGAGGTATCGTTGAACTTACCACCATCAGGTAATTTGGAGTTTACTTATTGCTGTTACTTGTATTGCTGATCCCTGTGGGATTCACATATGACTCAGATCTGTTTGCCAACGGTTACATGGGTGTACAATTATCCACATTGGCTGGGAGTGTACTTTTGATCTGTTTGCGAACTGTAGCATTGGTGTACCATTTCATTTGTGCTGGGCGTGTACTACTAGTATTTGAGCCAAGACCATCGACCCACAAGACCATCCAGCAGGCGGGCGCACTCAGGCCCTTATGCTGTGGGCGCAGTGTGGTCTGTGCTACTATGCGGGCAATGCCGTGTGGACAGGGCTGTAGGACCCCACCCGTATAGTAATATGAGTCCCTGTGGCACACTCAGTTCCGCGGTCACGACGGGTCCGAGCGCGGGGTGGAAAAGAAACGCCAGAAAGGTTAGGGTAAAGAACAACCAGTCGAATGAAGTAACGGGGTCGACACCACTCTTGTCCGAGTGGTTTCTGCGTCAAGTTTCATGTGTGTGAGAGCGAGTCATCGCACTGCGACCATGCCGGAGTGGGCTGGATATCGCAGCGGGCATAATTTCATTCCCAGACACCGTGCCGTGGTTGCAGTGGACAAGGCATCAGGCCGTTAAGCAAGAGATCGCCGGTTCGGTCCCTGCAACGGCAGATCGCTGGAAACGTACTGATGCACATTGGACCACCTACCCGGGCAGCATCACCCACCTACCCCACATTGAACCGCCCAGGCTACATCGCCAGGCCACCATCTCCATCCGGTACCACCTAATCCGCATGGTACTGTCTAGTCGACAGAGTACCACCTAGTGGTGCAATGGTGTGCTCTTTTCTTTTTGTGCTTTGTTAGAGCCGTGTCGATACGTGTGTGCGGTTTTTGCTTTGTGACAGCTGTGTTTGTGCGTGTGTGTTTTTCAAGTACATAATGGTTCTCTTTTGAGAGTAGGTTCTCTTCTTGGGGGTGGTCTTTTTGTTTCGGTTGGGGAAGGTATGTTCGTGCAACCCAGCCCGGATATTATCACCTAGCCCACATAGTTGTGCAGGTGTTTGTGGTACAAGACTTCCGTGAACATGCTGCTGTTATGAACCTGGTTGTTTGTTGTCAGAAGACCAACACTCACTCACATAGACTTCCAGGTATGCCCATACATACACAGAAGGAAGGGGAGAGGATGGGAATATCGCACCGCACAGGGAGAGAGAAACACAACGGAAGACTTGACCATGCGATATGACAGGAAACACTGAAAGTGTAAATCACTCCACAGTATCCTCACAACCAGTCACAAATGAAAGCCGAGTTGATCTCATCCAGGAAACAATGAAGAAATGATAGTTCACACACAGTATAAAGTTACTATAAACACTGTTTATTAAACCCAGAACCATGGTGCGCTGCTCAGAAATGAGCAGCGCTTCACTCCCCAACCCTGAGTAACCGCTAGAGCTACCCCTGAGTCCCTGAAACATCAAGCGCCACCCAGATACTGCGTCCAGAGGGAAGCACCACCCAGATACTGCGTCCAGAGGGAAGCACCACCCTGAAACAGGCCACTGAGGCCAAGCGCCTCTCAGAGGATGGAGAAGAAGACCAGCACCACAGTGTCTGATGATGATGAAGTGCCAGAGGACTTCCCGGGTGGAAGTCTGTAGCAGCGCCACCTCTCCTGACAAAGAAGCTCTCTGAGGAAGAAAGCTGCAGCTATGGCTGCAGCGCCAAACACCCTGAAACAGGGCGCCAACTTCACTCGCCTCCAGCAGACTTCAGATAGCCCGGACCTCTGAACAGCCCCGCGTGCTGTCAGAGTACAGCTCCGGTCCCAGCTATGGCCGGCACTCCGAAGGTCCAGCTATGTCCGTCCTCTCCATCGCTGACACGGTCACCACTTCCAGTTTATGCGTTGCACAGCAGCGACGTACACAGTACCAACTGCCAAAAGCCCCGAACCGATTCCTACAATCTATTTATAGAACTATGCTAGCCTGACCTAGACCGGACTGACTGGACCGACCGGTACCGGCCTCTCGGCCTCTCCGTTTCAGTTTCGGCCTCTCGGCCTATAGGCTATAGGACCGTCTATTGGCATAGGCCATTAGGGCCTGTCCATCCTAGGGGTAGCCCGGGTCTGCTGCTCGCAGTTAGGGTAGCTGTAGGGAATTCTAGTTAGTGCAGGCCTATACTTTCCCGAATTTGCAGATATGTCCCTCACGAATTTTCCTCACTGGCAGGTCTCTCGGTTAGCCCTCAGCCAAACAAAATAGTGAATCTAGCCTACCTATGTTACAGCCTCATGTCGACGGGTCGCTGGCGGCAGCAAACAGCAAGTCATTGCACTGCGGCTTGTTGCGGCAAGAGGTGTGCGTATAAACAACACATGAAAGGAGCCTGCAGCCAGGCATGCACATAATATCATGCTTTGATAATTGAAAGGTCATGAAGCGAGGGGGGGAAAAAAAAAAAAAACACTAAGGCAAACAGCAAGCCTAACAGCAATGCAAAAGATGGCACGTCAAAGGTCAGGATGCAAAAAGCATTGGACAACAAGCATCAGCAAGGAACACAGGCTGGAGGGCACGGGGGAGACAGGTGGTGGCAAGATGCATTAGGCGGCAAAGGAAAAGGCAACAAGCCGAGGAGCAGCAAGGCAAAAAAAACAAGAAGGCAGACAAAGAAAGAGCACAGTACCAAAAAACGAAAAATGAAAACAATAAAACTGGTGATATCACGTTTCGTTGGAGTTGCACCGACTCATCAGGAGGGTGAACCCTCAACAATCTGCGGAATCCCGGTGTTGATGCTTTGGGTCATGAACCCTTTTATCCTTGTTGAAAGCAGACTGCCAGCAGGCAACACAACAATCGGAACATAGTGGCAGGCAACGACTCAGCAAAGCACCCGGCAAAGCTGCGGGGGCAACAACCTAACTGCACAACGTCATAACTGCATGGAACAGCAGCACAATGACGAAGAAAAGGCACGCAGATGGGCAGCAAGGCAACACTAGCATCTCCCCCAGTCTACAAAGCAACACATCAGCTGCAAAGAATGATATGGGGAGCAAGCGGGACGGTAGCAAGACAGCCGGGGAGCATAATAGACAAGGCAGTCCACAGGTCCGACACGAAGCAAGCAGTGCGTCACCTACTCACACCACAAGAAGAATGCCGCAGACTGTTGGTTCCCACCAACTGCAGGTTGAGGAAGCCACTCTGACGGACATCTATCATCACCCATAGACCATATGCATATGCACCACAGACATCACAGACAGAGCAGTCCCCCTAAGAGTCCTGCAGGCGTGACGAACACCCGTCCATCGATTGCTTAGCAGTTCTTAGAGGTGCTCACATAGACACCGAGAAAGAACTTACAGGAAAAGGAAAGACATACACAAAACTGATTGTGTGTGTGTGTGTGTGTGTGTGTGTGTGTGTGTGTGTGTGACGATGTGTGTGAAACACGCAAAGCTGATTGTGTGTGTGTGTGTATGACGATGCGTGTGAAACACACGTATAAATCAACCGCAGCACGGTGTAAAACCATGCACTGTACCACCACAACAATCCAGGAGGAAAGAACGCATCTGACCGAATTAAGTTAACAGACAATCCATGAAAGTAGCAATGCAGGTCCACTTGACATACAGAAGACACTCGACAGAGTCCGTAAGGTAGAGCATTGCAGGTCCACTTGGCATACAGAAGACGCAAAGGCAGAAAAAATACAGAACTGAAACGCAGACAAACAACAGAAGGCAGCGAGGGACGGAAGACAGTGAAGCATGGCTGAAGGCAGTGCGGGACGGAAGACAGTGAAGCATGGCTGAAGGCAGCAAGGGACGGAAGACAGTGAAGCATGGCTGGAGGGCACGGCGGAGGAGTGTGGGAAGCCAAACAGCACAAGGCAGCCAGCCAGAACGTAGCAAGGCAAAAACAAGGCAGACAAGAAAAGTACAAAACCCAACCCAAAAAGAAAAGACCGAAAAAAAAGACCGATGATGAGGGAGTGTTTCGTCGGAGTGGCACGGTCTCATCAGGAGGGTGACTCATCAGGAGGCTGAACCCTCGACAATATGTGCAATCCGTGTATTGATGGTTTGGGTTATGAGCCCTTTGACCCTTGTTGAAAGCACTGTCCACAAGTGGAACACAGCTGCAGGCAACAACTCAGGGAGGTGCCAGGCAACACTTCACAACAACAAAAACTATCTGCATGAATGACAGCGCAAACGAACGTGCAGCATGGCAACAGTGCAGTGAAGCACAAGGCAGCGCTAACAAAGCAGCCAAACTACACGGCGCACGAAAGCGGAAGGCAAGGTATGCTGATGGGCGGCAAGGCGGCAGTGCAGCAAAGCACAAAGCAACACCAACATCACAGTCACACCACACAGTGACACAGCAGGTGCAAAGAACAACATGCAAAGTAAGCTGGACGTGCAGCAAGGCAGCGGCGGGAGTCTGGATTTCGGGTCGAGGGTTCAAATCCCTTTTTCCACCATAATTCTTTGAAAGTGAGGCCGTGTAAATCCTGGTCAGCACAGTTGCTCCGTCCATGAAATCACAGGAAACACTCGAAGACACCATTTCGGGTTTGAAGCTGCTGCTTTATTTGTTACAGAAACCTAAAGCTGCCAGGCGGTGAATCATTTTCCGCATATCAACGAGTAAAGTGGTGCGACCTGCTACGTCTCCTTCCCTATCGCGTCTGAGAGAACAAACACGATAAATGGTCTTTGTTTTGATAAAAACAAAAAAAGAAGTTGGCTGTGTTAGAAGGTGCAAAATTAATTGGAGCGGGCTGACCTTATCCCAAGAGGCTCGACTCTTGCGAGCTCTCCGCCACGAATCATCGTTTGATAACTGCACGCCAGACATCAGGCAAGGCAGTCTCCAGTCCAACATGGCGCAAAGTGGCACATCACTTATCACATCACCGAATTCATTTGATTCATTTCCTATTGTCACCTTTTTTTTTTTGCATTACAAACTACGAATGACGTGGCGTATCGCCAAATTCTCCGCTTTATTTCCCCATTACTGGACGATGGCCCTGATTTGAGGTGCCAAACCTTCCGGTCGATATGAGCTCTTGGGGAAGATCAGCCTTGTTATCCCTAGAGTAACTTTTGTCCATTGAGTGACGGCCCTTCCGCTCGGGCACCATCGGACCACTAACCCCGCAGACTGTTGGTTCCCACCACCGGCTCAGTCAGGAAGCCAGGAAGCCAGTCCGACGAACATATCCCGTCACCCAGAGACATCACATATACAGAGCGCCCCCCCTAAGAGTCCTGCAGGCACTCCAAACACACGACCACCGACTGCTTAGCACTTCTTAAAGGTGCTCACTCAGACACACACAAAGTACCTAGCATGAAACGTGGAAAGCAGACAGACAAAAACATGAAGGAAAGACATACATAAAACTGATTGTGTGTATGTCCTCATGTTCGCTCTACACAACTCCACCGAAAAAAAAAAAAGCATGACGGTGCCAGACTGTTTTATCTGACTTCACCAACTCATCAGGAGGTTCAATCCCGACAGTCTGCCAAGGATGCATTTGACTGATGGGTAGGACTCACCATGTCGCCCAGAGTTAGTGATACCCCTGAGAAAAGTGGTAGACTTTACTCTTTTGTGTGTGTGTGTGTGTGAGAGAGAGAGAAGTATGTCAGAGGGAGATGGTATCGGGTGCAAACTTCATGCGAACCATGTTTGTGTGTGTGTGTGTGTGTGTGTGTGTGTGTGTGTGTGTGTGTGTGAGAGAGAGAGAGAGAGAGAGAGAGAGAGAGAGAGAGAGAGAAGTATATCGCTCTGCTGTCGTGGTAGGAGACCATCAACAGGGAGGAGGAAGATGGTATCGGGTGCAAACCACGGCAGGCGGTTTTCTGTACTGGTTGAATTGTTGGACGGTATGTGCAGTGGAATTCTCTGTGACTGGGAACGCAGACCTGTAGTGATTTTCTCTAGCTGTAGTTGGCTGCAGTCAGCCGTGTGCTTAGTCGACTTTCACATACTCTCTGACACATCTGGGTTTCAGTGCATCCTGCATAAAATATGTGAGGGGCTTGCTACACCACTGTCGAAGGCTGAAACATTTTATGGCTGTCAGGGGGGATTTGACAGCTGCCCTCTCAGGAATGATGAACTCGTTCCGGGGGACCATAGCCTGTTGTGGAAGGAGATAACTGGATTTAGACAGTCCTTGGAAGATCTCCAACTGTCTCCGTGATGCAGTGGAACGAGGAGTTCCTGAACGCTAGGTGTAGGTGGGATACCAGACCAGACGTGGCAAGGCACTAAGCAGCATCTTCTTACTACACCAAAACCCAGGGATGCGTGCCAAAGGGCTCGCAAGAGCTGGGTCCCCGACCGAAGGCGCGGCGACCAATTTGATTCGCTATATAGATATTAGGCCAAAAGCGCCCCATATCTTTTAAATCAACCGAGTTAGCTCAATGATACTACTTCGCTATAGATTCTTCCCTTTAGCCACGCAACATTGTCGAATGCACGAACTTGTGTGTGCAAGACGAAAAAAGACAAATGCGCCTGACGGTAGGACAAGCATTCGTCCGTCCCACCCTCAGACCCACTCACCAAATTCCGAGGAGAACTCGATAGCGCAGCCTAGGACTGTTGAAAGTGTCGGAGTAGCAGGCTGGGGGTGTCGAGAACCTTTCTCTGACAACTTGCAATTTTTTTCCCTCCTCCGGTTTTGACAGGCTGTGTAGTGAAGAGAAAGTATCCGAGAATTCGTTGTTTCGACAGTGTTGTGGCGAGCCCCTAACTCCACACAATCTGCATCCTGCTTTGTCTTCTTCTCTTCCTTCCGCTCTCCGTGGATCAGTTCCTATCATGTACGGCTGTACCTGCTCTGCCACGAGCGAAGCCGCGGCTCATCCTGTTTTGCGGCATTTTTTCAGTTGAAAAATGTAATATGCCAAAAAGAAGAGTTCCGCAGAACGTTTTTTCAATCTTTTGATTTTTTATTTTTTTTATTTTTTTTCAAACAAAACAGGGCCTTATGGTCCTGGCTCTGTATCCCTTCTGGGGAGCGTCAGTCCGGTTCCTTTCCCGCGGCAAGTCATTAAATGAATAAATAGTAAAAATACAATAATTCACACACCCACGCTTCCTTCTGTCTGGCGTCTGGTCGGAGGACCCCTGAACAGCATTCATTGCTCCAACCACATGGGGGATTGACTGTCAGCTTGCCATCCCTCTAGGAATCCTCTCATCTATTGCTACCCCCTGATGCCATGTTAAATCTGTGAAAGCAGGACTTCCTCAAGGACGGACTGTTGGACTCGATCCATTCCTTTTGCATGTTGTCGACCCCTGAATTCTTTTGCCATCTGTTCCATGTGAAACAAAGGCTGCTGCCTGTCGCGCATGTAGTATCTTGGCTGCACTTCTAAGCCCAGATTGGAGTTGGTACCTCATGTACCTGGGTATTCTGCTGGCTTACAGAGTTGACGGAATTGTGCCACTCTTTCCATCTTAAAACATGCCCGTTTAGCCACGCCACTTTGTCACCTGCCAACCAGACCCTTTTGAATTTGGCTAGTGTCACCTGTTCTGTCCCTGTTGACTTTTCTGCGCCCACCGTTTGACCTGCCCCTCCAATGACAGAAGATTTCCGCTTCTATCATCTCCTTTTTGGCTGCTGCCCACACTTTCTCCCGTGGTGGGGTTCTTCGTGACTTCCAGTGTGTTCTGCTGCATCTCTCTTTCCATATCGCCCAGAGTGTGACCTTGCGAACCATTTTGAACCAGATTTTCTCTCTGATTTGCGGAAGTGAGAGGGGTAGATTAGTCCAGAGGGGCAGTTGAAAGGAGGGCGGGGAGGAGGGCGGGGGTTGTGGGAGGGGGGAGACTAGAATAGACGGTCCCAGATGGGCCTGCTGCTCTTGCCCAATAATATGTGGCTTCTTTACCGTTGAATCAATCTTTTGATTATTATTCTATTAGGATGATAAAAAAGTAAAATCATTTTTTTTTTCTTCTGTTTCTTCAGAAGTGGTGTGTCAGACTGACAGACAACGTGAGGTGTTGACGTATAGGCATGACATTGTGGTCTCTGGATTTTAGTACCTTTTTTTTTTTTTTAATGTAAGCTTGTTTATTATATATTTATTTTTAAAAGAAGGGCACTAGTTTTTCAATGGAATCTGTACGTAGATAAGATGAATAAGAAGTTATTATGGAACAGAAAGGTGAGATCTCCCTCTATTTTTTGTCTGGAGTTTTGGCAGTCTCTTTCCCACAGAGATGACATACACCTACCACCGAGCACGGGAAGGTGCTGTGAGATAATTGAGAACTTAGTAGAAAGTGATCATGCCAATGAAATTGAATGAACATGTGTGGCCACCTGTAAGCGTTTCAAATGGGGGGTAAAAAAAACACAACAACAAAAAGAAGAAGAAAGAAAGAGTTTGCAAGCCTTTGCACAAGACAAGAGGAGGACGCCGGAAAAAAGAGGAAGGAAGGAGGAACAGGCGGGGGCGGGGGATAACTCCCACTTCACCAGATTCTTCGTTTCTGGCCGTTGATCTTTACAATCTTCGGTCATAAGTCAAGGAGTCGGGTAAGAGGGGCTTGGCCCCATGAGTTACATTACTGCACCAATAATAAGATTCCACGGAACAGAGTGATTTACCTGAGGAGGAACAGAGTGATGTACCTGAGGAGAAATGACAAAGTCTGAATTCCCGTGTGTTCTACTTGAATGAAGACAGGGAATCATGTACTTTTGAATACATGCATTCGGTATGCGCATTAAAGAAAGAGGAGTGTAAGGTCACAAGGGCCTCCCAGCCACGCCAAGGGCGGGTAGTCCCTAAGCAAAGGCCTGAAATGTGTGGCCCTGTAGGCGGACGCGATATCCGGGCCCAGTAGCCCCTAAGGCCAGAGGGCAGGGTCTACTGGACCATCGTTATCAAGGCCTAGAGATGAAAGAAGAGGCCGGTGCTCGGCAGGGCATTCTGGTCAAGCAGAAGCCGCCAGGCTGGTTGAGCGCACGAGCGCAGGACCAGCAGCAATCACAGCAGTGCCCAGAGAGTGAGAGAGAAGGCAGCACCAGTCATAGGTGGGCGCATGGAAAAGAGAGAGAGAGAGAGAGAGAGAGAGAGAGAGAGAGAGAGAGAGAGAGAGGTGGTGCAAGAAGGGGAGGTCCTTGGAGAGAGAAAACCGCGGGGCGAGGTGTTGGCAAGGGACTGACCTGGTGGTTGTCACACGACTCGTCAGCATGGTTCATACCTCAGTCCAGCATGGATAGGAGCTGCATTGTACTCTGCAGCATTGTACGTTGTAGTCGTGCAGGATAAGGTAGGTGATAGAGGAGAGATTATCACTTTTGCTGGTAGAGAGACCAGCGAGAGGGGATAACAATTATTGTTCTCGTATTGATTGGCGGGATGCGAGAAGACGAGGGGGGAGATCTTTTGTTTTTTAACACACCCGAAAACACATGCCCATCTACTCTGGGGGGCACCAGTCGGGCTGTTGGTCACTGGCAAGCAAAAGGTCAGACAGCCGGACAGAAAAAGGGGAAAAAGGAAAAGTCGAGAAAAAGGCTAGAAGGGTGTCCTTTTCATCATTAACAGTCTTCGGCACTAGGCCTCGCTCCACTACACGATGCTGTACGTGCATTTAGACGTTTTCTGGACCGGAGACACTCATTATGTTGGACTCGTCCGAATGGGCCCGGTCCAGAAAATGTGAAAATGCATGTAGCGTAATGGAGTGAAGCCCATTGTGAAGTCTTTTGTGTTGGTGTGATCGATCATTGCTTTGTCATTTTTGCTGAGTGTCTAGTCGCCACATGCACGCTGGTTGCAACAGTTCGTTGTTCTGCTTGTGATTTGAGTTCTCCCCACTGCATTTTTTTTTTTTTTTAAGGAGGATATTATTTGATCATTTTTAAAGTGGATGAGTGTGCGAGTGGCAGTGGTGCCGATCCCTCATGCAGTGGTTGCAAGTGCAACGAACCTGCGGGGGAGATGACAGATAGAGATTGCGGTGGAAAGGGTAGCGCAGTGACAGAAACGGAGTAAATGCCATTTAAGGAAAAGATACTGCCCATACCAAAGAGCCTCACTCCACTACTAACCGCTAACCAAATGTGCAAAATGAGACTGACTGAATCCTCCCCTAGAACATGGAAAGATACATTGCCATTTTTTTTGGTGTGTTTTTTGTGCATGTGGAGAGTAGTGGAGGGAGGCCCAATAACAGGAGCATTTCCTGATTGGCTGGTGTAGATGCGTAAGCATAAGCATACTGACGGTAGTGGAAAATTATGATGTTCTTGGAAGGCTATATGCCATTTTTGAAAAGCAGGCAATCGGTGCGAAGTGTAAATGGTTTTCCTAATGAGGAAAGATTCTTTCTTTTCTTTTCTTTTTCTTTCTTTCTTTCTTTTTTTTCTTTTTTTTTCTCTTTTTCTTTTACAACCGGAGTTCATGCTAGGGGTGTGCTGATAAGAGCAGGCACCACTAGCAGTCTCAGGGAGGCTCCATCTATTGGTGGGGAGCTGCACCTGCTGGAAACCGGGTCCAGCGCCCCTGAACATTGCAACTGTTTTGTTTGAACAGATATGTGACTAAATTGACTACAATCTGTAGGCCTCATCTACAAAGGGGGTAATTTGACAGGTATATGTGCATAGTGGCCTGGGATTAGTGGCCTACGTGACAGCATAAGGTAGGTTGTGGCACATCTTTGTTCCATGGATACTACTAAGAGTGTTTAAGACAGGATCCAAGTTGTATTCTATTTCGTCTCTTCCACTCAGCAAGCTTCCCCCTGTTATCACTGTGTCGGGGCTTGGTGCTATCTCCTATGTTTGACCCCCAGTTCATGTGGGCCAGCAGACCTCTCACTCCGCGTGCCGTGAGTAGCAACACGTGTGTTTTCCTGATCATACGGTCAGAGTCCGTCAGACCCTCCTTAGACCCATCCTTGTCATTTTGTCGTTGTTGTTGTCTGTTGTCTGTTGGGCTTCAAGTGAGCGAGTTGTCCTCCGCAGAAGCATTCTGTCCGTTGGGGATGTCCTCCGGAGAAGCATTCTGTCCTTTTGGACCCCATGTCCTGTCTCCACCCCCATTTGCAGCCTGGGCAGTTCCTTGGAGCGAGCAGAGGTGGTGCAGCCAATGTGCGGGTAAGGGGCAGGGGGGGCCTATCCCCCATCCCTCACGGGTGCCTACGCCGGTAAGGGCGGGGCGGGTGAGGGAG
>BFEA01000302.1:1784917-1796571 GCA_003427395.1 Chara braunii | reverse complement strand
TGGGGGGGGAGGATGAGGTGAAGGGTGGGGGGGGGTATGTGTCGGGGGTTGGACTGGCTGGCCGTCAGCTAGAACCATGGTGACAGGTAGGACCGACAAAGGGCGTGTAAACACCGACAACAGTCTCTGCTTCCATTGTCTTTCAGTCGGTCACCACGGTTTCCAGTGGAGCTGCTGTGTGCTGTCAAGGTCAGCCAACTTGCAATCTGGGTCCAGCCACGTTTGTGTGAAGGCATTTGTCAACTCTTGTTGTCGGGCTCCGTGAATGTTACACCTGATTGTGTCTATGATGTGCTGCCTGGCCATGTTTGCCCTGATAGAGAGTCTTTAAGTTGCACCCAGGCTCCGTGAATGTTACACCTGATTGTGTCTATGATGTGCTGCCCGGCCTGGTGGAACCCAAATGTGTGCTCTTTGTATTTGTGGGAGCAGCGTGCTCGCCATGCTGTCATGAGAACCTCTAATCGTGTATAGCGGAAGACGTTTGTCTGGGAAGGGGACCACGAGGAGGGGATCTTTAGCAACTGACCAAGGAGCAGGACTGCTAGGTCCCACGGGAGGTTAGTATCAGTGAGGTATCCCCATGCAGCACTCCACCACTGCCATATCTGCCTCGCTAGGGGGCAGTAAAGAAGGCAGTGTTCCAGATCTGCTACCTGTGGGAAGGGGACCATGAGGAGGGTATCTTTAGCAACTGACCAAAGAGCAGGACTGCTAGGTCCCACGGGAGGTCAGTATCAGTGAGGTATCCCCATGCCGCACTCCACCATTGCCATATCTGCCTCGCTAGGGGGCAGTAAAGAAGGCAGTGTTCCAGATCTGCTACCTGTGGTTGAATCGAGGAGCCACAGTAGGAGCATATAGGGGATAGCACTCCTTGCTGCTCCAGATGTGACCTTGACGTAATCCATGTTGGAGTCAGCAAACAGCGGTACAATATTTGCCATCGGAGCGCCCTTTGGGAAGCTGGAGTGAGGTGAGCAAACTGAGTCCATTTGAAGTGTTGTAAGTCCGCCGTGTCCAAGTGGGAGTTCCGGGCCCATCTCTGTTTGATGATCTCAATTGTGTCGATTGTCTTGTGGACCCTTCTATAGCAATCTTTAACAATGTATTTCCAAAATGGCAGTGGGTTGGGTCCTTCCCACTGCCATTCTAACGGGTCGAAGGGCAGCAGGCAGATTGGGATCGACCGCTCGTAGACCCACCATCCATCCTTGTCATCTCCCAACACACGAATCCTTGTGAGGCCCAGGGCCGGGTGATGGTCATCTTGGTCTGGTTCCGGATCAATCGTGAGAGTTTTGCGCCTGGCAATGCACGTTCGAATGCTTCTAACTCACCTTTTGGTCCCCCCTTTTGGCCACATGGTAGATTAGCATGGGGAGAGGGAGGGAGGCCTCAGGGATTACCCAGTCCCTTGTACAGATCTTTGGTCCCGATCGAAGGGCCTGAACCCATGCAATGGGAGTTGCCTCTTGTAGTTGGTGCAGTTTCTCTTGCAGGTTCTTGATGTGTTTTAACTGGGAACGAAGTTGGTCCTCTGTTTTCCACTGCCCAATTTGGCTGTTCCATAAATCTCCAACGGTAAAGATGCCTTTTTTAACCCACGATAGCCAATGTGAATCATGTTTAATGTTGAAGGGTTGTCCTTGGGGGTTAAGAATGTGGGGGTTGCCAAAGCATGGTTGCCGCCAGACCTCGTGCCATCTAGACGGGGGCCTAAGTCTCGCTGGTCCCACTTCTCTCCAGAGTGATAGCAAGAAGGCCCATCGGGGGTCGTTGGCCAGATCGTGCTTTGCTGCTGCTGAAGGGGATGTCGGGTCGCCAGTTCTGGGGGTGCACGGGATCGACCAGGCCAGGTTAGTGAGCGAAGTAAGAGGGTGAACCTGATTTTCTTCAGGGGTCTCTGGAGCAAGGTTTTTTAGTTGGATGTGCGCCAGAGGTCCCCATGGTATGTCATCCGCCATTAGTAGCCTGAATAGCACTTTGAAAATCAGGGCTTTTATTTGGTCCTCCGGGTCAATAATGGCCAAACCGCCCTGGTTCCTTGGCTGCGCAATTTGGAACCAGGCCACCCGTTTTATGCAGGTCGGCATTTCCAGATCATTCCCCCACAAGTACGCGGCCACGGCTCCTTGAGATTGGAGGGTTGTTTTGGCCCTAGGGTCCAGAACGTTGTTTTGTACCATATGGTGGATAAGATTGCGTTGTTAATTGCAAGAGCTCGTCCCACCAGTGAGGTGTGAAGGCCTTTCCATTCTGCCATTGCTTGTATGGCTGTCTGGACTAGATGGTCTCCATGGTCCGTAGGTGGGCCCATTGCCGTCAATCTAACCCCAAGTATGCGGATCGCCTCTTTTTTTTGTCGCCATTTCACTGCGGGCTCATCAGGGGGAGGTTGGTCTGCCGTGTGCAACCACCACCTTTCGGTTTTGGAGCCCCAATTAACTTTCATATCGGCGGCAATTGAGAACAGGTGAATGGTTTCTGCTAGAGCTTCCATACTAGAGGGTGTGGTTGAGGAGGATAGTCAGATCGCCAGCAAAGAGAAAGGTGACCGGGATCTTGTGTGCCGGCAGCTTCGGGATGGTGATCAATTCGATAGTCAGGTTTGCTTTGATTAGGAAGACCAAGGCTTCCATTACTATGACAAAGAGCAATGGGGCTATAGGGTCACCTTGTCTGACCGATCTTTGGAGCGGTACAGGAGGTGATAGGTGGCCATTCAACATGATATTTGTGGTAGCCGAGCTGTGCAGGGTGGTGACCCATTGTCTAAAGATCGGCCCGAAGTTCATCTTGGCTAGGCACAAGTCCAGGAAGTTCCAGTCTACATGGTCGTAGGCTTTTTCGAAGTCGATGAACAAAATAGCCGCTGCCACTTTCCTCTGGCGTGCATATTTGATTGTCTCATTGACCAACAGGATGTTGACCTGTATGTTCCTTTGGGGCATGAAGCCAGTCTGATCCATGTGGATGAGGTGGAGCATGCGGGGCAACAACCTGTTGCAGAGGGCTTTCGCAACCATTTTGTAAGGGACGGGAAGAAGGGTGATTGGTCGAAAGTTCCTAATTTCAGCTCTGTCTCCTTTCTTGTAGAGAAGGGTTGTGACCCCTTGGCTGATCAGGTCTCCAAATCTGCCCTCAGTCTGTGCAGCGTGAATGTAGAGCATCAAGTCCTCATGTAGGAAGTCCCAGAAGTGGAGCCAGAACTCTTTGGGAAAGGCATCCAGCCCCGGGGTTTTCTCTTCCTCCAGCTTCCCGACGCTGAACCAGTGCCGCCATAAACTCTCTACCACTTCTTGCAATTCTGGTATTTTGAGCAGTGAGGAATTGAATTTGTAGAAGCTCGGCCCGCTGTTGACATGACCATGGAATGAAAGGCCCAACACTATGCCTTTGTGGTCGAAGGATCGACAGGGGCTGAGTGTTTGGATCTCGGCCACCGTAGCGAGTGCTGCCAGCGAGTGTGCCAGTAAGAAGTAGTCTGTTCTTGAGTTAGAGAGTCCTGCCTCCCCCCTTGATCTCAGGCATGTGAAGGCTCTCTTGGTGGGGTGAAGCTACCTATATATATCGCATAATTGTAAGTTCTCTATCATTCGGCTGAGCAGGAGGATGTCTGTTGTTGTCTCTTCGTCCTGTGATTGCGCTGTAGATTGCCTATCCAAATGTGGGTCAGGGGTGACATTGAAGTCCCCTGCAATAATGAGGGGTGCAAAAGTTGGTAAGGCCTGTTGAAGGGCGTGCAAGAATTGTATCCTGCCCTGGATGTCATTAGGGCCATAGACACTGACTAGGCAGATGGTCTCATCCCCTATCATGGCCTTGAGGTATACCCACCTGTCGTCCCGTCTGTCGTAGTCATAGTTGAGGGGTTTCAGACGGGAAGACAGTTGCAGCCATATGGCCACGCCTGCAGAGGCACGAGGTGTGGATGGTGCTGAGAATGATGTGTGTGGCCACACTTCACGTCGCTTGGCTTTGTGCGCTAGGGAGGAAGAAAGGTGCGTTTCTTGTATGCAGACAGCATCCGGCCAGTTTAAAGAATCTGGGTCCCGTATTTCATTCCAGATGGCTGTTCTCTTCTGCTGGTTTGCCGTCATCAAGCGATTGACGTTGATTGATCTTATATGCAGATCTGCTTGGGCTATCTTTTTGGCCCAAGCGGGGGGTCCATGGAGCGGAGGTGCGACTATCGGTGGTTGGGGGAGTGGGTTGTGGGTGCAGAGGAGTGGGGTGTGGGTGCAGGGAGGGCCGGGTGGGGCCAGACTGTTGGATGATCAGTTGCGGAGGATAGGGGGATCACTGTTGTGTGCAGTCTCCATCTCGGGCCCTATGAGCCCTGCTGGGGTTGGGTCCTTCCATAATAATGATAGTGGCTTAGGTGTTTTTGGTGCCTGCAGGTGGTGCTGTCTACCCCTTGATTATGAAAGGGGGGTCATCCCAGGCATTGGTCGCTTCCAAAAAGGAGCTTTCCAATTTGGCATTTATGAATGTAAGGATCTGGGGGATGCGCCAAGCGAAATTTGGTACCAGTCTTGCGATGGACAGGTCTGTGAACTGTTCGTTGGACGACCAGAGGAGGGTTGCAGTGTCTGTTGCGGTTGGCTTGATCGTCTGATGGTGGCCAAACAGAACGGCAGCAAGAACGATTCCAGGGGGAAAGGGGTGGTCTTTATGCAGTGCTATCCCTGTCACCCCTTTGTCCTGGTTGTCCTTTGTCAGCATCTTGCTGAGACGGATGGCTCTGGATTGCCATATATTCCTCTCCAACCCTCGAGTGTAAGTACTGCCTGAGTTGTGTTTGACAGGCTGCAGTCCGGTGAGGAGCCTTTAATGCGCAGGCCCAGGTGCCATTGCTGTGTATCGGGATCTCTTCTCATCGGTAGGATGAGGAGCTCCAGCACCGGTTCGTATGGTTGGGCTGACAGTCAGGAAGACGAGGGGCGCACCAGATCCTTCATCTTGCCTGGCATGATGAGTTTGTGACTGTCGGCCTCTTTGTGCTGGGCTTCTCCCTCGAGGAGTGAGGGGAGCGGCGCTTGCGGTAGCAGCAGGTCCGCTGCAGCAGGTCCGCTGATACCTCAGAATCCTGGTCAGACTCGCCATCCCTGGAGGGGCTTTCTGACGACTCAGACTCGAATCCAGGGTGGAGCCTGTTTCCGACGATTGCACCGGAGCAATGTGTAGCAGCGGTTTCAGGAGGTAAGGTGGGAGCAGGCTTTCCAGCAGCGCCGTGGTCGTGGAGATTGCCCCCTGGCTGTGAAGTGTGTTCAGCACTTGGCCCATTTCCTGGATTAAAATAGGAGGCCAGTGCTGGTCATCAAGGATAAACTCAGGATCAGTGTGCTCGTCGCTAATCACAACCAGAGCATTTTCCGTGGATCAACTTTGACCGCTTCTTCCACCTTGTTCACTATCTGATTGATAGTGGAGATGACTGCTTTTCCGACCACTTTCCAGTCTACCTCACCCGGCGACTCGGAGGAGATGACAGCAGACTTGACTTGGCGACTTCGGAGGATAAACTTCCTTATCTTTTCCCAGTGGAGTGGGGGGATCCTGTCATGGAGCGAGATTGCATCCGGGGAGAGGACCTTGAGGAGCACCCAGTCCACCAACTCCTTGAGTTTCTTCTGGGCTCTTTTGTTTCCCCATGTGGGGTGACGTATAGGTGATCCCTGTTGTGCCGCTCCCTTCTGTGCCAGGGGTACAATGTTCTTCCCCGGTGGGTCCCCTTCCCCTGTGGGGGAACGATCGGTTTCCTTCGTTTGTTCTGCTGCCTTCTTGTGTTTCAAGGTACTTTCCTTTTTCTCCATCCGGCTCCAGGATAGCATCCCACTGGTGGTCTAGCGAGAGGCATGGAGGTTCCTGTGGGGGGGACGGTCGGTTTGCTTTGTTTGTGCTGCTGCCGCTTGCGAGGTCTCCTCTATGAGGGCGATATCTCCTTGTTCGTCTTTGTCCTCCCCCTGTTCTTCTTGTGTTTCAAGGTACTTTCCTTTTTCTCCATACGACTCCAGGATAGTATCCCACTGGTGGTCTAGCGGGAGGTATGGAGGTTCCTGTGCTCGCAGCGGAGGAGGGGTCGGTGGGGCTGGGCCCACTGGTCTTGCAGCGTCAACGGGACAGTTTGCACCCCTGGCAGGAACTGTGGCATCGTTTGTGGGTTGGAGGAGCTGTTGGACCAAGCGATAGGCATAGGGCTGTATCTGTGTCTGCACCTGGAGATGCTGCGGAAGGGCGGCAAAGGCGCAGGCCTTCTCCAGTGTCTCGGCCTGGCACTGTTGTTGTTGGTAGGCCAGGATCACCGCTTGCTGTTGGGCTTGTTCATGAGCTGCAGCTGGTGCCCAGGCTTGGGACTGTGATTGCATTTGGTGCAAAGGCTGGTCTGGTGGTGCTGGGTCATGAACTCATGTTGCGGGGGGCCCTTTTCCCTGTCTGTGCAGCCTCTTCCACAGTATGCTGCTCTACGTTGCCCTGCAGCATCAAAAGTTGGTCCAGGGAGGATTGCAGATGTGACAGTTTTTGCAACAGGTCTTGTACTCCGGCCAGCTCCTGTTCCTGTGTGTGAAGAGCCGGGGTTGGCTGGTCACGGGACTGCGCCAGGATATCTTTAAGCCGCCCTAGCCAGTGTTTGACATGTCCCATGACCAGTTTCACCGAGGCGGCAGTGGTTGGCAAGGTCGAAGAAGACGGGCCCTGTTGCAAGGTGTGCAGGGCCGAGGTTTGTGTGCGGTCACGCGCCTGTCCTTGATCTTGATCTCTTCCTATTTCAGCCTCGATTGCGAGGTGCTCGCTTCTTACCTTCTCTTCGCAAGTCCTGGTGCCACCGATACAGTGTTGTTTCTCTTTTTGTGCCCTGAGCTCCCTCAATCTGAGTCTGGGGTCTGTCGGTCGACGAGCCAGTTTCTTTGTCCGCTGTGGTGTCTGCTGTGCCTCATACTGAGCTGTGGTTCCTTGACCTGTCAACTGTAGGGTCACTCCCTCTGGACCAGTATTGTCCAGATGTTGCGGGCTGGGCTGTGGGGCAGGCTGCAGAGCGGGCAGGGCTGATCGTTGGTGTGTTGGTTCATTTGTTGGTTGGTCAGCCCTTAGCTCAACAGCTCCCTGTTCCAGTGGGAGCAGGGTCAGAGCAGCTTCTCGATGTGCCAACATGATTGCAGCTTGCCCAGTCCTCAGAGCAGCGGCACTTTGTTCCTGAGGAGGGGGCTGTGCAGGAGGCGCATTCGTTTCTTGGCAGGGCGCCAAGGGAGCAGCCTGTGGTTCAGGCGGGGGGCGCCCCAATCCCTCCGGATCTGTAGATTCCAGCTGCGCCTGATCCTCCCCCAGAGAGGCGGGCTGCGTGTGCTAGTGCAGCGAGGGAGGAACGGTAGGTTGGATCGCCTGCTGCGGAAGGTTGCTCTGCTGTTTCCCAGTCTGGCTGTTTCCCAGCATCCGCTGTTGTTGTGATCGAGCCGCCCTGTTCCCTTGTGGCAGCTGTTTCTGGTAGGACAGTCCTGTTGAACTAGTCCCCGAGCATTGGGGCTCTGCCTGCATGGCCAACGTTATTGGAGGGGATCCTCCGAGCTCAGTGATCAAAGGCGCCACCGGATCAGACGTAGGCAGCTGCGGCTGTTTCCCCCGTGACGGGGGGGGGGGTTCCCAGGTCAGCGACCAACTGTGCCGCCGGGCCAGATGTGGCCAGGTCTGGTAGCATTCCGTTTGCACCGGATAGACCCAGTGCAGTCTTCTCCTTCTGCTGTCGACGGTTGTCCCGTGTGTTGTCTGGTTGGGTTGTTTTTGCAGGGCCCTTCGCAGTCTGTTTTTTGCTTGATGCGCTGGGCTTTTGGGGATCGCGGGGTTTGGGCATGTGAATCGCTGAGCTGTCCGGAGTTGTTTTTGGAGAGCCCTCCCCTCTCCAGAACCAGTGACCCGGATTTTGGTCTTCCCCCTCCCGGGATAGCCAGCCCGTCAGTTTAGGGTCTTCAGCCTGCCAGATGCCTGGCAGTGTCTTATATGGTTTAACCAGGCCGGCCAATGGCTTCTTTGTTGCGTTGGGCCAGGCTTCATCAGTACACAGGTGTCCCCTGGTTTTGCAGGCGTAGCACCAGGGATCCTGTGTATGACTAAGGGGCACTGAGTACGTTCACCCTTGGTAGGCATACGTCCATTCTCCCGTTAGCGGGAAGGGTTTGGCCAGGTCCCAATCCAGCGCCACAAGCAGCGAGTCATCTCTTTTAGGCCTGAACTGTGGCAGGTTGTGCACATAGCCCTTGATTGGTGCCAGCTCTTGAAGGTCAGCCAGGATGGCTCCGTGCACGTTGAGAGGGGCAAACTTGAATTCAATCCAAAATTGTGCTTCATTACCAGCTCGCGCCTGTCATCTGCTGTCAATGGTGCAGGGGGCGACCATTTTCTTGCCCGGACAGGAGTGGGTTTGAAAGCGAGGTTCCGTAAGCCTAGCAGTTTTGACCGGTCCAGGGCATAAGGTGCTAACACGGTGATTGCAGCTGGCCCTGCTGTTTCCACCAAAAAGTGGTCCCTCACATCTTTATCTGTGAGTTTGATTGCCCGCAGACGTGCATTGACCCATTTCAGTTTTTCATTCATGTGCACAAAGATGACTTCTTTTGAAAATTCAATTTTTTATTACTATTATTATTATTTTTTGGCAACTGCCCGTATGGGAGCTAGGGGTGCTGGTGCGAGCACTATGTGAGTATATGGCCATTTTGGTGGCCATGGTGGGTGCAGAGAAGAGGGACAGGGGGTAGATGTAACCATCCTCCTCTTGGTACTTCTTCTCCGGGGCGACGTGTAGTTTGTAAATGAAATGTCCTCTCAGCGGATGGATCGGATTGAGTGAGAGCAGGCTATTAGGTTCTGTCCAGCCGGTGAAGTCAGGGCCGCCATTAATGCTGGCGGTTGTGGGGGCTTGGTTGCTGGCTGCGGCTGTGACCTCTCTTGCGATTGGAGTTTGTCAGCCCATGTTGTCAGTCCTTGTCGGGGCTCCAACAGCGGGCCGTGCTGTTGGGTCTGCTTCGATGTCGATCGGGTGATGTTGTTTGCTGGGCTAACTGTGGTGGTGATTGGTGACGTGGACACAACCTGGCCGGAGGGGGTGTCTTCTGCACCAGATAGCCCGATCTGGGTTGTGTGTGAGAGGTTGCGGTGGGGGGAGGGGGTAATGGAGGATTGCAGTTTTGTGGCATGCCCCCTCCCTGGTTGCCATCCACAGCTCGTTTCAGGTGTTTGTTGATGAGCTGCCCATTTTCCTTCCCCGTCGGCCTCTGTTCTTTTCCTTGAGCCATGCCCAGAGAGGAGGGACAAGATGGCACACTTGTTTCACAGATGTTATCAACAACAAGCAACCAGTCAATGATAAGTCACTTGGTTCACGTATTTTTGCAACGCCAAACCGACAATCAATCAGTCAGTCCATCACTTTTGCTGGCTGGTTTTACCACTTATAATCCTCCCACCCTTGTAGACCACTCGTGCGTGTGGGCGGTGTGTTTTGCCCGATTGCTATATGCGGTTGTGCATTTATGTGTCATGCAATGTTCTGTTTGGCACATATGTTCAGTTACCATGAGCGGTTGATTGCGGGAGGAGGAGAAAAGCAGAAGGGAGCAGGGCGAGGAATTCAGGGACGGGGGTTAGTGGGCGCGGTCAGGGGTAGAGGGATAGGGATAGGGGGTTTATGCGTGGCCTGGCATGATTAGGTACCTATCGCGCCCTTGACATGTTACTTTCGACGAATCCCTTTCCCTCCAAGTCATCAACTCGTGGCTGTAGTCGATGTTGCTATGATCACTCCCGCCGTTGCTCTTCGTCGCTCCCCCCTTTTTCCTTTCCTTTCTCCCTTTCACCCCCACTTGTCGCTCCTATCGGCGATCGCACTCGTTCTCACTCGTCTCTCCGAACTCCGGTCGTGCAGCCGTCCATCACTACCCAAGCGTCGAGTTCCCTGCCGCAGGTATATTCTTTCAACGCTGTTTCTCCCATCCACCTATTCCTGTCGTCGTATCTCCCTATCCTCCGATCGCCGACCGTACAGCCATTCGTCACAATTGAAATGCCGGAGGAATACCGTTTCTCCTATCAGCCGACTCGCGTCGTCGTTTCTCCCTGTCTATTGTAACCTTCGTCTTCTACGCTGTTGCTTCGCTACACAGTTGCCTGTGGGCTGCTTTTGGAGGCCGCCCACCGCTGATTCATTCTATCTATACGGCGCTCGACCTCCAAAATTTTTGGAGGGGCTCAAAACAGGTTCTCCAGTTGCCTAGGGCCATGTACTGGTGGTTTGATGCATGGGCGGCCTCCTAAATTTTTGGAGGGGCTCAAACAGGTTCTCCAGTTGCCTAGGGCCATATACTGGTGGTTTGACGCAGTGGTTCTCCTGACCCAACTTAGAGGGCCAGCGAGTGTGTGAACAACCACTATTACCTCCTCTGAGAGAGAGAGAGAGAGAGAGAGAGAGAGGGGGGGGGGGGGGAAGTAAGCCTATGACTATAGGATCATCAATCGAATAGGCTGCGACTGAAAAAGGGTGCGAACCAGGGGCTGCGGTTGTTGGTTTCAGGAGCCTCTCCTAAAACTTTTTGGAGGCCATGGACCGTTGATAAAATGAATCGGTGGTGGATGGGCTCCTACTTTTTAGGAGAGGCTCGATCTAGTTCAAGTGTGAATGGATACCACATCGCACTTCGAGTGTTTTTTTTTTCTTTTTTTTTTCCAGCAGGCATCCTGGTCCAGGATTGGTCAAGCCGCGGGTTTCGTTCTTAAGTGCAACTTGTTCAAGGGTTTCCTCAAGTGTGCGTGGAACAATAAATCGAGTTAGTGTAAATTAATCTCAATATATCGTATAGAGTGCCCTTGAAACTCGGGAGTATTTTCAAGTGGTGTTAAACGAGGCCCTAAGCCTGTTGGATGCAGGGGCGGTCAGTGGCACTGTGCAAATTTTGAGTGCACTGTCTATGGAGAACAATAGCGAAATGGTTGGGTAAAAAATCTGAACAGAATCAGGAGTGTGGACGGGGTGCTGTTGGGGGGAAATCATTTGAAAATAAAAGAGTCTGCATTGTGGGGAGACTTTTCTGCTTGGCTAAGATCAATGGGGGGAAAATCTGGACAGCAGAAAAATGATTTAAAATTTTTGGGGGAAAAAAAGGAAATTGGGATAGCCGAGAAATGTTCTTGCAAAAGCTTGTTCCTATCAGTAGGCCTAAAACTTCCCGCTCCCCAGCGCTACCAGTAGGCCGAAAACTATTTTTTTGGGGGGGGAGTAACTACGGCGCAGTCACGTTTTCAGTTCTAAATCCAGCTATGTATCCCCGTAGGCCGCAGTCACCGCGGGCATGACCGCGGCCCATGCGGTCGACCGCGAGCCTGCGGTCATGACCGCCGCGGCCGCGGTTGAAAAAGGCTCGCTGCGGGCGAGGGGGAGGGGGTACTGGAGGTCGGGGTCGGGATTCCGGGGGCGCACCCCAGGCCCCATGCCCCCGCTAAACCAGAAAAATTAAAAACGGGGGGGTCCATATTAAGGGGGGGAGAAAAATAATGGACCCCCTGTCGTTGTTGTTGTTTTTTTTTCTCTCTTTTTCGTTCTATTGTACCATTGCTTAGTTTTTTTTTTTGTTTTTTTTTTTTTTGGATTGATTGATTGATTAATT
>BFEA01000302.1:1773255-1784627 GCA_003427395.1 Chara braunii | reverse complement strand
CACACACACACACACACACACACACACACACACACAAACGCGCGCGCACACACAAACACACACACACACACACACACGAAAAATTAAAATTTCCTTTTTTCATTACGTTTTTTTTAATTGAAATACGTAATTTTTGGTTTTCTATTTTTTAAAAATAAGAAAACACTTGTAAAAAAAAAACAAAAATCACCGCGTTGTAGGTCTCTTCAAACCCTACAACCCCTTTTTTTTTTTTTTTTTTTTGGGTCCATTATTTTTTTTTTTTTTTAAATGTTTGAAATTCTCGGCCGCATTAACCTCAGGGGCTGACCTCAGCGGTCGGGATCCCGACCGCTGGCCGAGATTGACCCCGCGGTCATGACCGCGAGGGATACATAGAAATCCAGTTCAGGCATCCCTCAAATACAACACATCCCCACCCAACCCTAAAGTTGGGTTGGATACATTCACGATTTCCCTCACTTTGGAGCAAACTTCGTGAAACCGTGACTGAAACGCATTTAAAACTGAAAACCTTGACGAAGCCGTGACTGAAACGCATTTAAAACTGAAAACCTTTGACTGCGCCCTAGTTTTCCCTTTGTTTTTTTTGCGATTCAGCAAGGCCTAAAACTTTTGGCTTCCCATTGCTACCAGTAGGGGTAGGACTTTCTGGCTTGGTGCTCCTCCAGGCTTTGGAAAATGCACCGGTTTGGCGATTTCAATAATGAGGGACTGGTGGTTTTTAACGTGGTGGTTAGGGGTTGGTTTTGCTTGCCGGTAGAGAGGAGAACAAGTACCTCCCCCCTGCCTGTTATGAAGGCTCTGGTGCATCCAAGTGAGCCACACGTACAGCCATAACGGCGTGGAAAATGTGGGATCAATACTGCCGTAACGGCATGAAAATGGCTCGTCCAGGTGCATCCAAGTGAGCCACGCGTAAAGCCCAAAGTGAGGGAGTCCTGAAGCTTTGGAATGTGATGAGCTCTGTCAAACTTTTTGAAGGTGGGAACTGCGCAGCAACCAAAAGCGCACAGGTTGTGTCGATGCACGACGGATCTCTCTGTCATAGAAAGTATTTTATTCATGGCTAACCCAGACTGTGTTGACGTCCTACCAGCTGTATCTTTCTTCTGGTCCGTAATTGTTTGGGCAGTTTTAGGGTATGTGTTTTAGGGTATGTGAGCAGGCTGCAGTACCTGGCAGTGAATACAGGTGCTGATGACACATTTGCCGAAAGTGTACATGTGACGTGAGGATGGCTCAATGTGTGTGTTTGTTGTGTGTGGGTGTGTGGGTGTGTGGGTGTGTTTGGAGACGAAAAGGGTATACGTGATGTGGTGTGTATGGCTATGGGTGTGTTTGGAGGGGGAAAGAGTATATGTGATGTGAAGATGGCTCCATGTGTGTGTGTGTGTGTGTGTGTGTGTATGTGTGTGTGTGTGTGTGTGCTCGCGCGCGTGTGTGCATGTGTTCGAGGGGAATGAGACTTTCCTGATTGTACTGGATGTTGTGTCCAGACTCCACACTCCAAAAGCAACCGGCCGCCAGTTACTCCCATGGAAGGAATGCGAACAATGTCATGCAACGGTTTTGAAAAAGGAGGACAAGAAAAATGTAAGTCCAGAAGTTGATAAAAATGAAGGACGGGGAAAACAAACGGATGGTTGCTCCAACTTATCAGGAGGCTTCGAGGGGTTCCCCTTCCCTGCGCGAAGATGGAAGCACCACATTTCGCCAGTGCGGGGGATGAATGTTGAATTAAGGGGGTACTTTGTGATGGCAGTGCATGCCAGAGCTGCCCGAAAGTTGTTGCTACAGGGTAATTTGGATTAAAAAAAAGGGTGGGGGGAAGATTTTGCAGGGCGGACTAGGAGAAGGGGTTTTAGAGGGTTCTTGTAATTGAGGTGTGAAGGCACGGAAGGGTATGCAGTGCTTTGAACTTAGGGGATAGGTGAACTTTGTTGTGAATGGATGTTGGCCACAGCATGGAGCATGGCAAGCTCGTGGTAGCAGTAGTACTGTTGCTGTGAGCTGCGTGAAGGCCAGCGCGCTACCCCCCCTTTGCGACAGGGTAAGCAGAGTGTCGCCCAGCAGTTAAAGAAAGCTCTGAGTGGTAGAGAGTCTAGAGACCCTTGCTGGGCCCCATTGAACACGAGAACGCACTCACTGCCCTTGGCGACTAGTGCCAGGACAGAGCAAGCACTCTCCGGTGTCATGTTCTCCCCACTCTGTACGCTTGCCGGTGATAAGCAATCAGACTGCTGCCCCCCAGAACAGAAGAGTGTGTGTGTGTGTCGGCTTAAAAAAAAAAAAAAAAGCATCAGCAGGCATGCCATGATGTGGTCTGATTGTTCAAAAAAAATGTTTTTGTACTTGCCAAACAGAGGGTTGAGATATCAACCCGGATAGTACACTGCCTGAGCAAGATTTTCGACCAGGCACGGCGTGGATTCTCTAGGAGGTTGAGTGAAGGAAAGGACAAACAAAGTTTGGACAGCGTGTTACGCACCCGGGAATGTTGATGGACGTTTGCCTCGATGGCAACTCTACACCTTGGGAACTGATGGTTGTAGATCGCACGAAGAAGTGTTGCTGTGGAAATGTTTTGGTGCATCGTATGTTTTTGTCTTTAATTTTAATTTTAACTTCGGATATCTCTGTTTATTAGAATAGTCGCAGGTCGGGCAGGAAACCGCAGGGCCCAGGACTTCTTCGCAAATTTTGCTGCTTTTGACCAACAGCAGGCAGAGGGTCGAAGGCCAGGGTATGCTTCGTCGAAAATGACCGCTCTTTGGGCCGCCTCATCTCGTATATTGTTTCAAACGGGAACCACTGATTTACAAATCTTATTAAACCACCAGTACTTCCTAAAGTCGTGCCCGTTAACGTGCCATGATTTTAGGAAACGTTCGGGCCACTACATGAGCGCCCAAATTCATCCAACTAGAAACGTTTCGACTCTATTCTTTTCCGCGCGTGATAGTTGGGCCAAGTACTGGTGGTTTAACAACATAATTTAGTGAAGGACGTCAAATATTGCTATGGATTGCTTTGTTTGCATCTTTTGCAGTGAAAGTGCCTATGGTACCAGTTCATATTTGGTTACTTGAAGCTCATGTAGAAGCACCCACTGCTGGATTTGTTATCTTAGCCGGAATTGTCTTAAAATTGGGAACTTAAAAGGTAACCTACATGGCCAATAGAACTATAAGCTATAAGTTTTTTGACTTTGTTTTGAGCCATTGCGGCTGAAGTCCAAAGATACAATGTTAAATTCCTTCTAGGTGGGAGTTGTCTCTATGTCGTAGAATGAAATCTGCATTGCGCAGATACATAGACCCCATCCAAATTACTGATGAGATTGTCAATTCTTTCCTATTACTAGGTCCCTTACGGGTTAGGCAGGTAATATGGGCATTGGACATTTAGTAGGAATCTATAGGATATGCCTAGGAAAGGTATTTAAGAGGCGAGGGCATAGGTCCTTAGTCAAATTGAGCAGTTGGATGGAGAAGGTATGTAGCTCGGGTACTGGTCAAGCTCGATGATGTAGGTTCGTTTTGATAAGTAAAACCTCTGACCTGCATAGCACCGTGTTCGCGTTCGGAGGCGAACACGAACATGTTCGCCCAAACGCGAACAAGCGCCCAAAACCCTCCGAACGTGAGCATAAAAAAAAATAAAAATAAAACAAATTCAGAAAATTTTGAAAAAAACTATATGTTATGTAAAATATTAATACAAGCTACTTTAGCCTTGGAGTCATGTTCAAATTCGTAGCCAATCATGAGTTAAAAATAAAAAACCGAAAAACAATTAATTTGTTTTTTTTGTTTTTTACGGAAAAAAATATACGTTCGCCCGAACATGTTCGCGAGCTGTTCGCGCAAACGTGAAGGGGCGTGAACACGTTCGTCGTGCTACGCAGCCTCTGACCACATCAATTTTTTTGAGTTCTCTCTCTCTTTCGAGTTGGGCAAACAACGAGCAGTTACGCACAAGAGCGTTCGCCTAGCGCCTATGCACTTCCTTGATTGATAGTTGTTTGCACATATTTGGTAATTTTCACATATGATTATATATTTTGATTAAAAGTGTTTGTTGTAGGAACACCATCGTAGGTGATAGTAATGTAGCATCTGTCACGACCATGAGCCCTTACGAGTGTTGGAGTCGATAACGAAAATGAGTGGTCGAGTCTATCTGTTCATTGGCTGAAGATTTGAAGATACCTTGAGAAGGCAACACTTCGAGGATACCATGAGGAGTCAAAGTTGGAGATTGAGCTTAAGGATGTACATGGCATCTGCCACGACCATAAGCCCCCATGGGTGTTGAAATTGTAGTGGACACCGGATATGAGTCATTACGTATGTCTGGTGAGATGAAAATGTGAAGATAGCGGGGTGAGGACACTATGAAGGATTGCGGTGGTATCGAGCTTTGATTCTTTGGAGCGGCTATATGTATGTGACAAGAAGAGGACACGGGAGCTAAGGGGAAGTAGTAGGAGTAGGTGGTCCTGTTGTAGAAGATTTTGGGTGGACGCTACACCACCAGCTACCATTGCGGCTGCAAGAATGACGCAAGCTCCTACTCCTGCGACGGGACCGGGGCCGGGACAGGTTCCGGTTCCATCGGGATACCACCTCATCACATAATGCAGCCATATCCATATGGCGGGATAGCACCTCAAGGGAAGTGGAACCACGACAATCAAGGCTTTCAACACCAGCGGAATCCTTTTCCTGCCAACGCCTTTCCGGATCTTGGGAATTGGGTGTGGTTTTCCGGGGAACATTTGGAACTCATTCAGAGGAAGAATAGAGATATGATAGAGGAATCCAGAATGAAGGAGGAATCTAGGGAGAGTAGCAAGAATAGAAGCATCAAGAAGGCAAAAGCAATGTCGACCTCGAGTACTGAAAATAGTGAGAAGAGAAGGCATGGTTGTCAGAGAACTTCGACGCTTCTCTGAAAAAGATTGTACATAAGTTGTAAGCGGTAGACAATAAGGCCATAACATCAAATCGGCAAGATGAGCGGTTGGCGAAGAAGAGCAAAGAATTGGAGGGGGGTGATACGGGTAGTAATGGGAAGAGGAAGAAAGTCGTTTGCGCAGCTCGCCGGCAGCGGGTATGGTGGTTTGCGTGTGTCGTTGCCTTTGCTCCACTTGTTTCCTCCCGGCGACACCGTGTCCTGCCGACTGCCCACTTCAATAAGTGGCGTGGCGCTGTTTAGCGCCCAACTATCCCTCCCTGCTAGATTACGACGCAGACCTATCCAACAGAGCCATATGCACACATCTGTTTGCTGAGTGGGCCAAAGTTGTGGCATGCGCCCATTAGTCTCATGGTTGGTCATATGTGAGAGTGTGTCGGTCCTCAAACATTTCAAACAGGTAAGGCTGTTATAACTATTGATACCAGTCCTTTGAAGATCTTCGACCGTGTCTCCGAGAAACAAAGTTTGACCATCAGTGACATATAAAAGATTCTAACCTGCTGATTGCAGCTTGGATCCCTAATCATCTTCTCTCCAGGCTTTCAACAAATCCAACAACTTGAACTTGAACAGCAGGACGCTCCACATATGGCGAGTACAATATCAAACCATCAAACAGACATACAAGTCTTCCAACAACAGTTGCAGACCTTTTCTGCCCAATGATGGGAAGGGATGCAAATCAGAGCAAGAATGTCACGCTACCATGCCGAAGGTACAATGGACAATGATTTTTTTAGGCTGACCCATTTACGTACACGGAGGACATGTATTGAGGCCGTATACGATCCAAAGCAAGGGTGCGAGGAAATAACATCCTCCACTCAACAGTGTACACAGATTGCGTGGTCCTTTTTCAAGGACCTCTTCACATCCAGATGCTCACAGCGGGACAAGCAGTTAAGGGAGAAATAAGTTGAAACCTTTCTTTGACCACTCGAAAAAGAATTATCCAAACAACAAAAAACACAACTCGACCACCCGTTATCCAAGGAGGAAATGTGGACCGCTTTGCTGCAAATGGAGGAGGAGAAAGCGTTGGGCCTGGACGGTGTCCCAAAAGAGTTTTGGGAAACATTTTGGGACATGATGGCCCCGGACCTTATGAAGTACTACGAGCAGGTGTGGGAATCCGGGTGCATGGGGGAGTTAGTGGAACAGGGCATCCTCACCTTGTTGCATAAAAAAAGGGACAAAATGGATATCAGGAATTATCAGTCGGCAACCCTACTTACGGTCGTGTACAGGATGGTAGCGAAGATCTTTGCAAACTGCCTGATCCCTATCCTGGAAACCGTGACTCACCCCTCTCAAACATGGTTCATCAAAGGATGAAGAATCCATGATAACATTCTCTTGATAAATGAGTTCCTCATACTAACAAAACAGGATAAATGCAATGCAACCGCTATTTTTATAGATTTTGAGAAAGCATATGATCACGTGGATTGGTTCTTTCTGGATAAATGTTTGGAAAAAATGTAACTTCGGTCCACATTTCTGAAGATGGATCGCAATTCTGCACCAAAATGCCACGACGAGAGTTCAAGTCAATTGAATGTTGGCTTCGGAAACCCGTTTGCAGAGATCAGTCCGCCATTCCTCTTCATTATTGTAATGGAAGCATTGGCCGCGAACCTCCGCACAAACAAGGAATCTGCGAAAACTCGAGATTTCTTCCATCCTATATAAAGTCATCCCGGTATGTCATGTTGGATGCTTCTCCTGCAAATATGGAAGAGATCGGAAACCTCATGAAGCGGTTCACAGGCGTGTCCGACATGACAGTTAATTGGGGCACCAAGACCTTGAGGTGGTGGATTCACCACCAAGGGGTGCGCCCTCCCTAGCAACCGAAGGTTAAATGGCTATCCATGGAGGCTCCGATCCGGGTATTGGGCATCATGATGACTGCCTTTGGCAGGCCAACCTTAAATGATGACTGGATCTTGAAACCTGCGCTGGAAAAGATCGCCCATAGGAATGACAAGAAGACATTGCTAATGGGCAGAACTTTGGCCGTCAACAATGTTGTATTGGCCTCTCTATGGTACAAATCTGTGATATGAACCCTTAGCAAAGAGGCTGTCAAAGCATTGAAGAGACAGGTCAGCGCGTTGCTTTAGGAGGGTGACAACACTTTTTTTAATGTGATCACTAGAGTCGCCTGGCCGGTCGTTATTCAACGAAGAGACCAAGGGGGTCTAGGAATTCTAGACCCGACTATCCAGATTACGACATTGATGGTCCAATGGATCAGGCAGCTGCTATTCACCACCCATCTTCTGTAGCCGGCCTTGGCCCTTGAACAAATTGCATGATTGGCCCCCCAGACCCCTCGCGAGGTCCACCCGCTCATCTGGCTTGAAGACCGCTTCTAGTCCATTCCCCACCCCTCCCAATCCCAAAGGAACACATAAAGTGGGGCTGCAAGGCGAGACTTGGTTGGGGATGACTTATGGATTAGTGTCGTTCATACGTGGCGCCAACTCCCCCTACCAGACAAGGGCAGGTCGTCTAGGAGGTGGCAAGACAACCTCTCTTCGGGAATATACACATCATTGATCGGTAAGGGAGGGTATATTGCAGTTCGGCCCCCCATGGAGCAGTTGGGTCTAAAGGGGGGTGATAAGAATCAGGGACATATGATACGTGGAAGAAAAAAATTGGCAAACAGAACAAAAGTTGAAACCTCTTCTTAAACATTGCCATCACGTGGGGAAGAACCTGGAGGAATTAACCTTTTTCGTACCACTGGAATGGGTGCGCATCCTGCGCAAAGGACCGTGTTTACATGAAGGAGATTGGATGGTTATCCTGGGTGATACAGAAAGCACGGGGAACATGGTGGTGGTACACACACAGGAAGCTTTGGTGAATCTCTTTCATCGGGAACATGACAATAGGCTAAAGAGGTACCACCTTGATGTGTTGAAATGGTGGAAAAAGACAGATTTGCAGCGAAGGATTGACAATGGAATCCGGCAAGAAAAACGGGGGTAAACAAGACTTTATTCACCTTGTCAGTAAAATCTGCCTACCGCCTCCTGAGTCCAAGGGTAAATGTGAAAGAAATTGTGAGAGAGTGATGGCTAGCGGTTCGACCCATCCGGTGGTGTAAGGCCACGAGATTCAAACCAGTGAAACTGGCCTCGCTGCAGTAGCAGATAGAGCACCGTTATCGCCCTATAAATAATTGGCTAATTGATTGAAGGTACCTGAAACAAGAAGGCTTAGTGCTACCATGGTGTCGCTCTTGTTTGGCCTCCTTTCCCCACCAAAGATCGCGGAAACCATAAAGCATATCTTTTTGCAATGCCCGGGGGCGATTCTGACATGGCGATGGTGGGACAGGATCTGGCAACACTGCATCCATATGGCCATGGGACTGGAGAGCCCTCTTATGTGAAACCTAGTCTTCTCCCACGGACTGTCCTTTTGAAAATAACATGTTCACGATGGGGAGGAGAGGTGTCGTCTGGGTTCTTGGCGGAAAAGGTGCATACTCGTCATTGAAGCCGTCAAGATAGAGGGGGAAGGGGTCACCGAAATGGTTAATCAATATATTCAGGAAGAAATCATGGCACAATGGCAAAGTGTGAAAGAAAAACTGGATCTGTTTCAAACGGAAAAAAAAAACATACTACAAGCTATCCAACAATTTTCTGGGGAATGGCTGGGGAGGGAGGGTAGGATAGCCCACATTCGTTGGGAGGGAGGACAGTCTCCGGAATGGGGTGGCGACGCACTCAGAAGAGACTATGGTATCTGTTTTAGTGACCGAACCAAAATAGACGGGGCGGTTCCTCTGCGCCTCCTTCTGATTTCCTCGATCCCTTTCCAGTCCATGGGCTGTCCATCGTAGATCTGCAGTGGTATGGAGCGGTGCAGGCGCTACCTGCTCAGTCAATCCCTGGGCTTCAGGGTATCATTGCTGCCAGGATATCAGTGAGCTAAGCTATTTAGGGATCTTCAATAGGCAGTGCAACAGGAGCGTAAGTACAGTTCCGGAGTGCGTCACGATAAAAGGTCTGTAGGAGAACATCTGTATTTATGGTGTTTTTGTCTGTTGATTTTTTAGTTCTCCCAGGCCATCGATATCTACTGTTTACAGACAGACCCTACGCAATCAATCCCCTAGATTTCAGGGCAGTCAATGCTGGCAGGTCCCTATGCTTCCAATGACAACACACATGAACCATTGTACTCAAGGATGTATTTGTGGGACGCTGAACCGATTTCCAGCAGGTGAGGCTCCCTGCCAACAGATGGAGCGGCCCACTAGGCAAAGCCTCAATTTCGGTGGTGCTCTTATCACCATTGGGATAGAGGTTTTGCACACTTAAATTACAAAGTTTTTCTGCAGCTAAAGGATAAGAATGTTCCTTTGAAATCATAGAAACATAATGTAATCGATCAAAATAAGGCAAAGCTTGTAGATAGGTTTTATATTCAATTAATTTTTTCGTACCTCTATGAAGTAAACCAATATGTGGTTCTGCACGTTCCACCACTTCTCCATTCATTTGCAAAACTAATCTTAAAACACCATGAGCAGCTAGGTGTTGAGGTCCGAAATCGAAAGTCAAATTTTTTATTTGTTTCGTTTTAGCCATATATATATCTCTTTTTTAAGGCTCAAAGAGCGAGATTTGTGAGATTTTTCAGTTCATATTTCAATTTGTGTTTTGTTGGTACCATATTTTGATCTGCCTCGACGCCGATTAGGAATTCCTTGTAAGTCTTTCACACCTCGAAAAAAAAAAAAAAAAAAAAAAGGCATGAGGATATATGGTTGGGTGAGGCACGCTTTGACCCCACTATAACAAGAGAGAGAGTGTGCACCGGATCTAGTAACGCCCCATCCTACATCTCAAAGGATAAAAAGGTGGTTGAGTGAATGATCGAGGAGATGGTAGCAAGGGTATCACTCAGTGGAAGATTATGTCCAAGCCATGAATGACAAAGGCGAAAATCCAGGAAGCAAAACGGGAGGAGGCGAAACAATATTTTGGGATGAGATACATTAATGTTCGTATCGACACGTATTGCTTCCTGGAGGATGAAGCGGAGAGAGCGATTGGACCGGTAAGCAAAGTGCACCCCTCATAACGAGACACCAGGAAAGCCTAGATAAAAAATGTCAGAATGGTTATCCCCGTCGAGGCTCTGTCACGGTTTAAGGAGTTGTCCTTCACCACATTTCAAAGACAACTCGTTAAAGTACAGGTGGCGCACGCTTAAACACTGTGGTGCAGCATGTGTTTGGCTGATAGTTGTACTAGGGTACAACGTTGGTAACACCCTGTATCTGATTAGATGGAGGTCAACGAGGAAGTCAGCAAGGGGGCGGTCACCAAAATGGTTAAGGAGAACGTAGGGGCAGCGTACGCTCAAAACTATCGAGCTCCTCACCTACCTCATCGCGCACTATGGCTCCAAGAAGCACTAAAACAGGGTCGCACCAAGGCGAGCGAGTCTCGCAAGGGACAAGCACCATGACAGCCACAGTGGCAGACTTGGAGGAAGTTACATCTTCGTAACCCCATCTTTTCTCCCTTGGGAGTAGCGAGGGGGGGCGAGAATAACAATGGCATGACACTTTGAGGAATATCTCAACGAGGACAGGACGAAGGAAGCTCTTGTCACAAGG
This sequence comes from Chara braunii, assembly GCA_003427395.1. Taxonomy (NCBI): domain Eukaryota; kingdom Viridiplantae; phylum Streptophyta; class Charophyceae; order Charales; family Characeae; genus Chara; species Chara braunii. The sequence goes on along the minus strand of BFEA01000302.1, from coordinate 1,773,988 downwards.
AAGGCTCTAGACAATTCATGGAGCAAAATAGACGACAAGCCACAACCTTAAAGGGATTAGATAAGGGTTGATCTGAACTTTTGTTTCCACTCTTATTTAGTGCAACGCAGAAAAACATTTACGTCCTCGCATAACTGCGTCCAAGTTGTTTCAGTCCCAAACTCCTTCATCGATAAACCAGGTTCTACAGTCAAGATATACGCCCCGTTGATGGATGCACGTATGTCACAGGATGCGTTGATCCATCTAGCAGGTCGAGCTCTGTGTCTGGTCCCTTCCGATTGGCTCGCGCACATCGATAGTCCGGAATTGGTTAGGATTACAGTCCTTGGAGTCGATGCAACATTCCTAGGGAAGCTAGTTACGAAGATTCCTGAGATTAGATCACTTTCTCATCGACACCTAATCTACATTGACCCAGAAATGGTACATGGGCTCTGCAGCCACAGGTGACAATCAGCCACACTCTTGATTTTTTATCCTATCTGTACGGATCCAGCTCATGTCGACGGCCTCTCGTGGTAATGCTTAATGAAAAAATCACCCCCTGGAACATTTAGGGGCCTGGGGGATACATGTGGAAGGGATAATCGCCACCTGCAGAAGTCGTTGATCCAGAAGAACCACGTCCACTTCATATGCATCTAGGAGACGAAACTAGATGAGGATAAAATCCTCAACCTCCGAGCATGGTGGGATGACCCTCATATTATGGCCTCAACCAATGGAAAGA
>BFEA01000302.1:1742384-1753174 GCA_003427395.1 Chara braunii | reverse complement strand
CAATCAATCAATCAATCAATCAATCAATCAAATTGATTGATTGATTGATTGGGATTGGTTCGCTGATTGATTGATTGATTGATTGATTGATTGATTGATTGATTGATTGATTGATTGATTGATTGATTGTGTGTGGGCCAGTGTTTTGCCACAGACCCAAATAGCCCAATAGACCAAAAATATGGAAAAAAAAAATTCATCTTTGTTTTTTTTGTTTTTTTGTTTTTTTTTTTCTATTTTTTTTTGTTTTTTTTTTTCCATTCCATTAAATGTCAGAAAAAAATATTCAAAATCATAGGCGTGTATAGCATTTTTTTTATCTACACGCCCATATATATATATATTATCATTTACAGTGTAATAAGTGAGGGGATTCTGCAGACTGTTGAGGGTTCAGCCTCATGATGAGTCGGTGAAGCTCCGACGAAACAATTTGTCACAGCCCCTCGTTTGTTGTCCTCTTCTCTCTCTCTGCCTACGGTTTACCGAGCAGTTCTGTTTGTGACGATATATATATATATATATATATATATATATATATATATATATATATATATATATATATATGCTTATTTTTTGGCCCCGAAAAAAAATCTCGGGGTTTCATGCCCGCGCTCGACCGCGGCTGGTCGGCCGCCGAAGTCGGGATTCCGACCGCGGGCGGTAAAATGGCCCGCGGTCGCAACCGTGGGTGATACATAGGCAACCCTCAAAGGATCAGAGGAGGGAGCCCGAGACTTCTTTCTAATATAACCTATCTCATTGACAGTTTTAACAGTGATCTGTATGTTTGATTCAGACAAACGAATCATGGGTTCATGGCGGAGCATACCCTGCGGGCGTTCGGAGGTCCTAACTTTACCTTGGTCCCCCTCGAAACAACAAAAGCCGAAGGAGAAGCGGGAACAACTAATGACGGACTACTATTGGGTGGAATTTTGTCACGTGGCCATAGAAATCCAAGGGTCCTTCATGCAAGAACTCGCCCAAAAGTATGTGATCGTCGACTTCATTGACCCCCTTCCCCCCCACGTGGCCCCGAGGGATGATTATCTCATGGTAGCCCTGGATATTCCCAACGGGCACATCTTCACCATCGACGATGTCATCCTGTTTCGGGGGGGGGGGAAAGACTTCAGAATACACACGTGACACAGAACACAAAACACGGCCTTGGTGCTTCAAGTGTCGGCGTATGGACACCTCCGTTTAGACTCAGACTGCCCTCACCACCCGGCCAAAAGAATCAGATTCACTGGTCGCCTGCTACGTGACCCTTTCAAGGATACTTGGTGGAGGACTGTCGACGCAGGATATGAAGGATGGGTTTACGTGGATGAGCCCTAGGAAGGAGGGGTAAGGGGGTGGGAATGGGAGAAGGGCGAAGCAGTAAACTGGAATACAAAGCCACGAGACCAATGGATCCCCTCTAAATCGGTAGAGGCGCACATGGAAAAGACCACCACCCCCTCACACTTTCCCCCCCAAAAGAGGATACTGCACTCATTAACAAAAATGTCACGTTAGAAACAGAAGAGACCGAGCCCCGGACTCAGCCCCGTATAGAGCCTATGCCCCAAGATTTTATCACTCCGGCAGACATGGGGGAACTGTGGCAATCCCCAATTTCGAAGAAAAAAGCATCCCCTTGATTCCCCTAACAAACAAGGTACATTACCGCACACTTAGACTACCCCCGGAATGGTCAACCAATTCCAGGTTATGGTATCAGAAGCAGGGGGCAAACAAACAGCAGCACAACAGCCAGGGGAACTAGGACAGCACGAACATCACAAACAGATGAGAGGAGAAGGGAATGACAAGGAACACGAAAGATCGGAGACCCCTGGTGGAGGAAGCAGTATACAAGCGACCAAGGGGGGAGGAGGAGGTGAAGGTAAGACGTCCCTCGGTGGGGAAAGCAGTGCTCAGACAATCAAGAAGGGAGGGGTGGGAGGAGGTGGGACGATACAAGGGAGTGAGAAGAAATCGGCCCAGGGGGAGGGGGCCCACCAGGTGACCAGGCAACACACCCCAGGGGAGGGAGCAGCAAGGAACTTTGCTCAAGAATACCCCCAAACAAACTCCCCCCAAGGAACTTATACCTCCGAAAAAAAACCCACCGAAACGGACCCTTTTTTTCAAGCCTTTGGACCCCAGCCTATGGATTGGGAACCACCGGCAACCCCCCCGGATGAGGAGATGACGGAAAGCATCCCCGAAGCCTGAGGGTCGCAAGGGAGATGTTGAGACTAAACTAAGGAGCCTGGCTAAATGGTTAATAGCCCAGCTCCAGGTTCCATATACGGGTCAGACAGAGACATATTGGGACGAAGCCTATGTGCAACTCTTCTCCTTATTGGACGAGAGTCCTAGTCTGAAACAGGCTCTAGAGCAGGGCCTATCCCCGGAAAATGATTGGAAATAGGTGCTGAACAGAATCTGGAACATTGTACATTAAAATTTTCAACCCCCCACAACTGCAGAAACACCCAAAGAGGCAGACAAACCCCCTCCACACCCCCCTGACCAGCCACCTCCGGAAGGCACACAACAAGCCATGCATGCTTCTCATCCTGAACAGAGAGAGAGAGAGAGAAGCAGCAAAGGCAGAGGACACAAACCTTTCAAAGCGGGCCAAATTGCGCCACTTAATCGAAAAAGGGTTGTACCACAAGAGTCTGTCGAAGAGTGACAAAGTACTGGTGTTACCGATTAGGAGGAAGGTCGGGAACTGGGAACTGGGTATATCACCTGTTGAGTCCGAGGATCCATGTACCCCCGCCTATGGAGGAATGGCACTACATGGGTGGCATATGCAGAGGGAAGGGGCACTAAGGATTCATGAAGTCACAAAATACATTGCCAGCCACTACGAGCCAGGAGTATGGTCACCATCAGCGTATCAACAGAGGGCCTGAACCACAAAGATCTCTACGTGAGATTTGAAGAAAATAAAGAGGCGGGGCTGCAATGGCATACACACAATATGCTCATGGACACCCAACAACTAAAGTTTAAGCCGAGACATCTGGTCGACTGATGAGTTACTTATGTGTATCTGCACGATACTAAGGAAAAACATCCTCAATAGGGGGATAGATTGGGAGACACGAGAATGGACGCAGTTACTCAATAGATAGGGGAGGGTCAAGGGATACACAATCGCAACCTACGATGGACTGGGTAAACGTGATGTATGGGAAAAATAAAAAGTGGAAACGCATTCTACAACAGGCAAACTTAGATATTAGAACGGTCAATGTGAACGGGCAAGAGTCCCGCAACCCAGAAAAAATCAAAGCACTATGAGACTTGATGAGGGGGGTTGGGGGAAGATCGTGGCCAGATGTAGTCTGCGTTAATGAGACCCACCTAATGGACACACCAGAGCACCACAATGCACACAAACAAGCCCGACCCTTCCAAAGCTACCAAGTGTTTGCCCCTTGTCCGGGAAACTCAAGTGTAGCAATTTGGATTCCACCTGAATCACGATTTGAAGTACTCTGCTGGGAGAAGGACGAGGAGGAGGGACGATGGGTCAAAATACTGGGCATGTTGGAACTAAAAATTGTGAGCATAGTATCCATATATGCTTCAAACACAACCCGTGAAAGAAGGTTCTTTTTTGAAAAAATAGAAACAATCCCTATCCTAGATGTCCCTCTAATACTAGTAGAAGACTTCAATGCCACAGCGGACAGGTGGCTGGACCGATGGAAAGTTTCTCACACCACTGCTCACAACGCGGAGGAGGATGAGCGTATGCTGAGAGACATGTACACCCCTCTCTCGCTTTTTGACACCTTCAGGCGTACCTACCCCACCGAAAGAGTTTTTACCTGCATCCAAAACAATGACCCCGCCAGACTGTCCAGATCCCGAATCGATCTAATCTTGGCTTCGGAGGAGTTGGGAGGGGGGCTATCGTGACGACAATACTCCCGACCAGCCCATATCTTGGGCTAGACCACATGATATGTATGGCAGTGTAGACGTTTCGTAAACGGTTAGACAAGGGGGCCAGTTACTATAAACTAAACACCTCCCTACTTAAAATCAACTATTTTCAGAAGTACCTACAACAGGTCTGGGACTTCTGGAAAGACCACCGCCCCCAACAAGAATCACAAATCGCTTGGTTTAAGTTGTTTAACAATGATCTGTTTTTTATGGCAAAAAAAAGTAACGAATACTCTAAACATTTAGCTGCCCAGAGATACCAGCAAGAAGTCACAATCATGCACAATTTAATGAACGCGGAACAAGAGGAAAATTCGCAAGGGCAGGAACAGAGGATCGCTGAACTACAAACTCGCATACAAGAATTGAAGGATCAACTTTTCAAGCATGCAGAGTACAGATGGCAAGGTGTCAAAAGAAGGCTATCCAGATTCTCTATTGAAGGGGTGATGGACTCTCACTTCTTCAATTTGATTAGAGCACGAAGCCAAAGAACCACGATCGAAGCACTTTATGAACCTAATGTTAGGGAATCAGACCCGATTGTAACCACAAGCCGCTGTACAAAGATAACATATGATTTATACAAAGATATTTTTTCTTCGCACATAGATAAATCGGACGCGCCACATCACAATCGCCTAATAAAATAATTTCTGGAACTAATTAACAAAACACTGACACGAGAACAACGTGATTCTTTAGAAGCCCCACTCTCCAAAAACAATATATGGACCGTCCTTCTGCAAATGAAGGAGGAAAAGGCCCCCGGGATAGATGGTTTTCCTAAGGAATTCTGGGAAAGCACATGGGATTTTATGGGCAAGACGTTATGGATTTTTATAACGAATTGTGGCTCACAGGGGAGATGGGAGAAAGAGTGGGGCAAGGGATATTAACCCTCTTATATAAAAAAAATGAATAAGATGGATATAAGGAATTACAGTCAAATAACGCTCCTTACAGTAGTGTACAAAATGTTGTCCAAGGTTCTGATAAACAGAATTATCCCAATAATGGAGGACATCATCCATCCCACTCAAACCGGCTTCATGAAAAACAGGAACATACAAGAAAACACCCTGTTGATCCATGAGATTTTCCAGCTCATGAGACACTCCCGTCAAAATGCGGCTTTAATCTTCATCGACTTCGAAAAGACTTATGACCATGTGGACTGGTTGTTTCTGGACAAGTGTCTAGAAAAAATGAACTTTGGACCAGATTTCAGACGCTGGATACAAATCCTACACTAAAACGCTACTACATGCGTCGAAGTCAATGGAAGTTTTGCGCCAACCCTACACTTAGAGCGATCGGTTCGCCAAGGGGATCCTATTGCCCCTTTCCTTTTCCGGGTCATTATGGAGGCACTAGCCGCCAATCTTCGGGCAAACAAAAATATTACTAAAATACGAGTTACACGCATCCCGGAGGATGCAATCCCGGTGTGTTCCTTGTTCGCGGATAACCTCACAATAATGGCAAAGGCCACACACCGTAATATGGAGGAAATTCAACAGATGATGAAAAAAGCTTGTCAAGGTTTTTGACATGACAATTAATTGGGGGTCTAAGACACAAGGATGGTGGATTCACTACCAAGGGAGACGCCCTCGAGAGTCACAACGCATTGCATGGATACCATTAAAAACCCCAATAAGAATCCTAGGGGTATCCAGACCACAGAGGGGTGACCACCAATCAATGACGAGTGGATCAGCCCCGGCTCAACACAAACTAAACAACTGGAGACGCAAACATACATCCCTTTTCGGTCGAGCCTTAGTACTTAATAATGTGATTTCTGCATCATTATGGTACAAGTCTTTGCTGTGGCCATTGAGCAAAGCGGCTCTGAGAGGTCTAAGGAAAAGGCGGCGGCTTTTCTATGAAAGGGGGATGAAGAGCATTTTAATGTAATAAGCCGAGTGGTCTGGGACTCAATTATCCAACAGAAAATAGGGGAGGTCTGGGATTACTTGATCCAGCCACGCAGGTGCAGACATTACGAGGAAAATGGATCAAAAAGTTTATCTTTGCCCCCCAGAGTCCGTGGTGTGTTTTAGCTTTGGAACATTTGGCCCGGTTGGCCCCGGCTACTCCCCATACGATTCATCCGCTGACTTGGTTAGAGGACCGTTTTTGGACGATTCCATGCAAACTCCCACATGGAAGGGAAGAGTCAGAAGGAGGGGGTAGGACGCTAGATAACTTTTGGTGATCTCTGCTGCAACCTGGCGTAAACTCCCGCTCCCAGACAGGACCCACCCCGACCGTTGGGACGAGGTCCATCATCAGCCCCTCTTCGGAAATAGATGGGTGACACACACGAGGGGTGGCGTTATGACGAGCTCATCCCTACCCTGGAAGAGCTGGGTTAGACACGGTGTACTCAGGGTAGGGGATCTTTGGGACAATGAAAGGCAAGACTGGAAAACAGGGGACCAACTGCGAGCAACCTTAAGGTACTGCCATCACGTAGAGGAGTTTTTGGAAAACCTTATTGAAGTCATTCCACTGGAATGGTGCCGGATTCTCAAATGTGGCCCCACCTTGAGAGAAGGAGATTGGGTGGTAAGCACAGAGACCCCGCTGAGGATTGGTTTGATACATATGGTTTCACCCCAAACAGTATTGGTCGAATACTACACTATCACCAAAACAAGCACCCTTCAAATGGAGAGATAAAACATCAGTGCACCGAGTGAGAGTTATCGAAGAGAAGGGGAAGAGGGTGGCGTTCCAGCCAGACAAACCAATCCAGCATTTGCCTCGGGATCCAGTGGAATGGACTTGGCAGCCCCCCCCAAAAGAGGGGAGCCCCCAAGATAAGTCACCTTAATTTGCATCAACTAACAGTCAAATCAGCTTACAAAATGTTCATACCTAAACGGTATATGAGAGATATGATTAACGATAAATGAGCCAAACACCTGAATGTGGACCGCACCGTCCTGTCACCAATCCAATGGTTCAAGGAACAAAAATATAAGCCCATGAAAATCACCTCTCTATAGTGGCAGATAGCCCATCGTTGTCTGGCAACCAACGACTAGTTAACTGATTGTACAAACCTCGAACAAAGAGGTTTGTTGCTCCCATGGTGCCAACGGTGTCAGAGCCTCATCCCTTCCCACAAGAAGGCGGAAACCATTGAACATATTTTCATGCAATATCCGATTGCCCAATTCATATGGAGGTGGTGGGACCGTATCTGGCGGAAAATGGAACCGGACATTCCCCAGCCCCGGTCATGGCAAGCCATATTGGTTGGGCATTGGTTGTTGGCAGGAACAGCCACGACCTTTGTAGACAACATGTACAGAGTAGGAAGGAGGGCGGTGATATGGGCACTCTTGTGGCAAAGATGCACCGTGGCCATGGAAAAGGTACGGGTAGAGGGTGTAGAGATCACAGAACAGATCCAACAGCAAGTACACCTTAAACTCACACGTAGATGGTTGGACACAAAAGCACAATTAGATCTTTTCTGACATATTGGAGACGTCAGAAGATGGATTACAACATTTTGCACGAACTGGGTAGGAGGGGAAAGAGAAGGATGTATTGCAAAAGTAGAATGGAGTGGTGATCGAGGAGAAGGGTTGCGTGATTTGGAAGAGATGGGAGACTACCGTTTAGAGTTCAAGGACTGGACTAATGTGGAGCCCTCGTTCCCATTACGCCCTCCCTCGGATTTTCCAGATCCATTCCCACCCCATGCCCTGTCACTGGCAAAATTTTGTCCTAAATGCGACACCGATAACATGTTCTCCTTCACATCTTTTACATCCCCTGCATTCTTATAGGTGCCCACACGTGGAATTCCTCCAAGGAGCCCCCTGGGGAGGACCATGCTCATTTCTCTCTTGTGTACATTCAGTTGAGGTAGTCAATGCTGGCAGACATTGGGCGGGGTTTGGAGTGAGCAACCCTCGCATTGTATCAGCCCTTAACTGCCTATCTAGCGCCCTTTCTCGGAGGGTGAAGAGATACAAAAGGCAATGGCAGTTTTCCAAGCTCACAAAGGACTACACCACTGGACACTATACAGGCCTGCTCAGTCAACCCCCTGGGTTACGGGGCAATCAATGCTAGCAAGCCCCACAGTCACTGTCCTCATTTTTCTCAGATATTCTCCGACATTCTCTTTTGTGTAAATGGGACGCTGGACCCGATTTCCAGCAGGTGATGCTCCCCACCAATAGATGGAGCCTCGCCCCAGGTGTTAGTGATGTCTGCTCTTATCAGCAACACTAACACTGGTGGGGTTGTTATTGAAAAAAAAAAAAAAAAAGTCCAAGTCAACGGGTAATAGGGAGACTCCTCTGGAATCAGTGCATGCTGAGTCTGCTGATGGGATGAAGAGGGCATCTACAATACAGAAAACAGCGACAGCAACAGCAACAAAGAAGGATACTAATAAGAACAATGGCGACGAAAAACATAGCCATCCGGAGGGGAGTGTGGAAGGGGGTGAAGAGAAAGGCGGAGATGGTGAATCTTAATCAACCTCTGAGGCCAGCTATATGTCATGTGGGCCAGCTATCTGTCCTGTGACTCAGAAGGCTCATTGGAGGTGGAGAAACCGTCCAAAGAAAAGAGGGGCAGGACAACCTCCCCCGGTAACTTAGAAAAAACATCATCCGCATAATGCAAAAAAGACGCAAAGCACAACCAGGAAAAAGACTGATACTAAGTGCCTAATTCAAGTCATGTGCAGAAAAATATACTGGGGGTTCAGATGACAGCAGAGGGACGATCACCCTTAAGTGACGGGTGGCTCACTACATCGGTTCTCGAAAAACTGACGCAGTGGAAGGACTGACAGACCTCGCGAATGGGTCGCTCCCTCGTAATCAATAACGTATTTTTGGCATCCCTCTGGTACAAGTCGGCAGTCTGGTCCCTCAGCAAACCTGCAGCTACTTCCCTCCAGAGACTTGTGACGACCTTCTTGTGGAGAGGTAACCATAAGTGTCCTAGAGCCATTAGTAGAGTGGCCTGGATGTCAGTCATACAACCGAAATCTAGAGGGGGTTTCGGGATCATTGATCCCAATACTCAGGTGATGGCCCTTGCCCTCTAATGGGTGAAAGGTCTGTTGTTCTCTACACAGGCTCCATGGCAACTATTAGTACCGCAGCAGATCACTAGGGCTGGCACCACTTACCCCTCCGGAGATTGATCCAGAGACATGGCTTGAAGACAGGTACTCGACCATACCCAGGCCAACAAAGACTAGCAAGGACGAAGAGTCTAACAGGCAGACAACCAGACAAGACTTAAAAAATGATCCCCTGTGGGCCACCATACTGAAGACCTGACGGAAACTGCCTCTACCGGATAAAGTCTCACCCAAATGCTGGGAGGAAGTGGCCCGGCAACCCCTGTTTGGGAATCGATGGATCACAGATAGGTACGGCAGGGTCCTCCAGAGCAGCAAGAACCCCTGTAAAGGTTGGGTTAAGAATGGGATCCTGAGAGTCAAGGATATTGAAGATCAAGACTTCTAGGACTGGTTGTCGGAGACTCAATTGAGGGAGCAGTTGAGATATTGCCACAAGGTGGGAAAGGCACTGGAAACGGTTATCTTTGCCATCGTCTTAGATTGGGTTAAGATTCTGCGAAAAGGTCCATGGGTGGAGGAAGGGGATTGGGTGGGATTTGGGGGACAAAGGGGGTGATTGGGAACATAGTATACACTTCACCAACGTGGGGAAGAGGAACAGGAAGTAGAACCAGAAGTGGTTGTTAACCGATTTAAGATAAGCGTGCACAATACTCTGGAACGGGTACAACTAGAAGAAACAGGGTGGTACCCGAGGTCGGGAGTATTTCGTGTTCGTGTACTTAAGGAAAAGGATCAATGGAGGGTCTATAAACCAAATAAACCAATACAGGAACTTCCCCTGGATCCAAATGAATGGGTATGGACTCTTCAATACGGCAGGGGAAGATCTGGGGAAAGGCGTCTGCATACCCTTTCCATTAAGACCACGTACCGGATGCTGAGACTAAGTGTCAACTTGCAGGACGTCGTTGAGTCGCGCTAGATGAAACATCTTAACATAACAGAATGGTTGTTGCGGCCTATAAAGTGGTGTAAGGCTAACAAGACTATGTAAAAAACCTTTCCATCCAGGAAATGGTCTGAGACCATTGAACACATATTCCTGCAATGCCCTATGAATCCCCCTCGGCGGTGACCATCCGCGGCCTAAACCGCGACCCCGCGGACGTGTCCGCGCGGCTGCGCGGCCTTTGCGGCCCCATAGCGGCCAGTGGGGAGGGGGGTTCGGGATTCGGGAAGCGCTATTGGGCGGCACATCCCCAGCCCCACCCCCTCAAACAAATTTTTTTTTAAAAAACCAATTTTTGTGGGGGGGGGGCTTGGGCGGGTGAAGGTATTCAAAAAAAAAAAAGAATAAAAAAACAACGCGTTTTTTTTTTTCTTTTTCCGTTGATTGATTGGTTGATTGATTGATTGATTGATTGATTGATTGATTGATTGATTGATTGGTTGGTTGGTTGATTGATTGGCCCCACAGGCGCGCACACACACACACACACACAGGTAGGATTGTATATTATCATGTTCTAGCGGAAGATTCATTCGATTTTGCTTTTTTTTTTCCGTTGATTGATTGATTGATTGATTGATTGATTGATTGGTGGGGGCGGAGTCGCTCCCCCACCCCCCACAGGCGCACACACACACACACACAAGCAGTATTGTATATTTCCATGTTCTAGTGGAAGATTCGTTCGATTTTACTTTTTTTTTTTTCCATTGATTGATTGATTGATTGATTGATTGA
>BFEA01000302.1:1731216-1742081 GCA_003427395.1 Chara braunii | reverse complement strand
ACACACACACACACACACACACACACACACACACACACACACACAAACAAATATTAAAAGGTCCGGGAAAAAAAAATACTTTTTTTTTTTTCCCATTCCGTTGATTGTTTCCTTAGGACACAAAAAACAAAAAAAACAAAAATACATAAAAACGAAGAATACAAAGAACTGCCAACCAAAAATCCCCCCCCCCAAGAAAAACTTATTCTTAAATTTATTTTTTCATTTCTCTTCTCCACCTTTTCTGTTTTTTATTTTTTATAATTCCAAAAAAATATATTTTTCCAAAAAAACAAAAAAGGGGTTGTAGGGATTAAAATTCCCTACAACCACTTGTTTTTTTTTTTTTAACCCATTATTTAATTTAGGAAAAATCACGTAAAATCGGGTCTGCACCGCGGACCAGGCTGGCCGCGGACGCAGATGTATATGCGTCCGCCATCCTAGATCGACCCCGCGGACACGTCCGCGGGTGTTTCATAGGTAATGCTCGACAACGAAATGGTTGTGGAGGTGGTGGGACCGCATCTGGAGACAAATGGGAGCTACACAACCCTAGTCATTGGACGTGAGGGCTCTCCTCTGCGAAGCATGGACCCTGACGCATGCAACAACCTTTGAGGAGAACATGTTGAAGGTGGGGCGCTGAGCCATTATCTGGGGTACGTGGTGGCATCGGTGCACTTTGGAAATGGAAGGGGTTCGTCGTGACGGCACTGAGTTTATTAACTCTATAAAGGAACAAATACAGGAATATATCATTATCCAATGAGAGAAAACAAAAGAGAAGATAGCTTCTCTACATTCTAAACAAATCGACAAATCATTGGAAACTTCTACAAAGACTGGCTAGGCTAGGAACAAGGAGGTTGGATTGCAAAGGTTGTGTGGAAAGGAAGGGAGAGGGGGGGGGACGAAGTTGGAGATGGGGAAAGAGACTACTACATTTTTTTCAAGAGTGGACGATGATCGACCCCGCATTCCCGCCCCGACCTATGTCAGATTTCGTTGATTTTTTTCCGCCCTCACCCTTGGCTTTGGTGGAAATGGAATGGTATGGGGGGTAACGGGTAAAATAGCAGGACTGGGGTCAGACAAGCAAGATGGTAAGGGGTAGAGTAAGGGTAGAAGGGGTTGTTAGGGGGAGAGATGAACGGGTTTGTAGCAGCAGGTATCTGATGCCGTCGGGTTCAACTTCTCACAACTGTTTCTCTGATGTACTTTAAATTCAGTCTATGTAAGGGACGCTGGACCCGTTTTCCAGCAGGTGTTGCTCCCAACCAATAGATGGAGCCTCTCCCCAGGTGTTAGTGGTGTCTGCTCTTATAAGCATCACTAACACTAGTGGGGGGTTTGTAATATATATATATATATATATATATATTCCTCAAAACCCCAGGTTGTTGTAGAAGCTGGATTATAGATATATGAGAGTCACCTTCGACACTCGGCCATGTGGTAGAGACCCCCTAATCCTAAGGGACTCCCTTTCAACCTACCTCTTTCGTAATTTCTCCCAGCACACTCCTACTCCCACTATCCTACCTCAGTTTCAACCACTCAGGATCGTCACCTACAACATAGGTACTCACATCAAACTCTTGTCGCCCTGCACATGGGCTCCCCCACCTAAGCAGTTCTGATGGGAAAAGCAAAAAAGTACTTGGGTAGGAACGCCCCAGTCAGAGTCATGCCAAGAATAGGCACCGGAAAATTTCTAGAATAGGGAAAACAACAACAGGGTCCAACTCTTCTCGGCGGCTTTTGATGTTAGACCCAGCGAGAATGATCGGGAGCTGTTGGCTAAGTCCAACGACATTTAGTGCCCCTTGGACTGGGTCAAGGACAAGAAGTTGTTGCATTCCAACGTGGTCTACATTGTGGAGCGTATATCGGGAGATGTCCACATTGAGTACAATCACCAGGTAGCTGCTGATTGTAGCCTCGTTTCATGTCATTTTGATAAATTGTTGTTGGCCCCATGGAATGGGAAGGGTGATATGGGGGACAGAGGGAAGGAGAGGAGATGAAAAACGAATCTGGGTTTAGCACATAGGGGCAGGGGGGCGACATAGGTGGACAAAATGACACTTGTTAGCAAGCCTAGAGCCCCGGTGTTTGTCTCCCCAGAGGAGGAAACCATTTTTTTTTTTCCCCTAGCAGACATTTCCCTGATCTAAGGTGCAGGGTTTGAGGCCTCTGACGAGTAAACTCAAGGTGAATTTCTGGAACGTAAGGGATTTAGGTGAGGCCAATGATAAACTTAAATGGTCTAGATGTAAGTCTTGGATCCACCAGCATGGGATCCAAGCGGTACTTCTCCAAGAAACCAAACTAGGTGAAGATAAAATAGCAGACTTCAAATGGAAACGACAGGGACCAGAATTTTTGGCCCCTGCTTATAGTACCAAGGAAGGCATTGCCATCCTTTTCCAAAAGGATCTAAAACTATCCTTTTTGGACGATTTTTCGGACTCTTTGGGCAGTTGGGTTTGGGCCTCTGCAAAAATAGATGTTATTGAACGAAGGTTTGCTTCTATTTATGCACCCACTGATATGAGAGAGAAAATGCAGCTCCTAATGTCATAACACAGTCTGATAATTTGTTACTAGGGGGGAATTGAAATACAAAAGCAGACCCTACCTTAGATTCCTCAGCGGCGGATCCCATCATAAATGATGGAATTGCTTTGGGTAATTTCATAGACGGATTGGATCTGGTTGATCCGTTCAGTCACTTACTCCCCTCCTTGAGGAAATTTACTTGGGTTTCTAATACCCCTAGGCAAAACAACTCATACACCAAGCTTAGATTGGATTTTTTTCTCCTCGGAGGTCACCCAACGGAATGGGTCATGAAAGCCACCATACCTTTTGATACCCTTTCGGATCATAGCTCGGTCGTAGTGACATGCATCCTTGACAGTCATATTGTTAGGGGAAAGGATACTATAGGCTCAACACCAAGGTTCTTCAAGACAAGGGGCTTGTCTCCTCGTTTTTTTAGGCTTTGGTCAGATTACAATCAACGAGACACTATTATGAATAAGAACATGACTAGTTGGAAGCCACCAATCGACTGGTCGCCGACACTTTTAGTTTTGCATAGAAAATAATAGCCTCTAACCACTGCAAGGAAAAAGGTGATTGTTTCCAACCAATCGAGTGACCAGAAGCTAACATGGGTCCAGTCTCAATTTTAACGTTTTTTTTATGATACACATAAGTCTTTGAAAATATTAACCTGACAACATTTAGAGTGACAAAGAAAAGATATGGGCTAACAGGGTAAACTTAAATGGATGGACGTCGTGGATCGAATGTTTAAAGAGAACTTTAAACATTTATCAGTTCTTGAAGGATATTCTGATATCATTGAATTGCAGTATTCCGGACTATATTTTATGGATATCCTCGCATCGACCAAGCCTATGGTCCCAGACCCGGAGGATGACCCTTTACAGGAAGAATTGTAATACTCCTTTCACGCGCACCTACCCCTACAGGGTCGACTAGACCTCAACCGTCCTATCATAATAGAAAAACTGACGAAGACTTTGAAAGCAATAAAGAAAGAGAAATGCTCAGACAACGATGACTCACCTGTGGAATACTACAGTATATTTTGGCCCTTTGGAGGCTTTGGGAAATCTTCATCCCGCAACTAGTTCTTATTTTTAATAATGTATTGAAGTCTCCCTAGGGATGCTCAAAGACTGCCTAGACTTATATTCTAAATTTTTTGAAGCTCTTGTTAATTGGACTGGGGGACTTTAATGCCTCCCGGTGGAGAATTCTGAGCGATTTTTGGGTATGCAAGTGGGTATGTCAGACAGTAAGAAGCAAGCGAGTATCATCGGAGAGGAGTGTAGTGGCTAAGATTGGTAAGGTGGCTTCAGTTAAAGGGACCTCAATTTTCGGGAGAGCTTTGTTTCTTAACACCTCGATCTTTTTTTTTCATTTGGTATCCGGGCTCCATAAGAATTATGGAAAAATTGATGTACAATAGAATGAGGTCTCTTGCCACATGATACTTGTAGAAAAGCTCTGATGATGAGGATTTGGGTTGCATGAAGGAAAGTAATAGGCTCTTCTAACAACGAGGGTTTGGGCATCATTGACCCAGAGTGTCAAGTGAATGTCTTGGTGGCCCGATGGATTGTGCAGATGTTAGCCACTGAGGTTGAATACCCTTGGGTAGATCGAGCAATCAATAGTTTGAAAAAGATTGGGGTTTTTCCAGACCAAAGTGTGGGTTGGCCTGTTAACCCCCTCTTTCGTGAAGAATTCAGCTAAATCTCCGATTTGGAAAAACATCCGAGCTGGATGGTTGAAAGATGTCTTTCCAGATCAAGGAGCTTGAGACTAGGGAGGAAATTCTAGCCCAACATATCTTCGAGAACATATTGATTGCAGACGAGACAGACCTTTCTTGGTCAGCAGTGGATGCTCGTGGACATTTCGGGTAGACTTGGATGTAATGGTTAATCTCCCAAGTGACAGATTTATGAAACTCTGATATTCTGCAGTGGAGATCACCGGAGGAACTGAAGTTTAACCTACATTACCTACATAATGTGACTGGTAGAGTTAACAAGCTGATAAAGAGTATACCACCTACTTGGAAACTCAGTATGCCAGACCCCCTCCATGCATACGAGGGGAAGTGGGTCCATAAAATGGATGGGGAGGGATCTGTGAAATTTTGGGAAATCCAACAACTTATTAATGCTAATGAGACGGTTGCGGTGTGTGGTACGATGATACTGGAAAGGGAGGGGGAGGCATATGTTTTACAACCGCAGGAGGAAGATATTGTTGTATTGGACTTTTCCGTTTACCGAGGAGAGGGTCAAGGGTCAATCTGAGATGTTGTGCCCAGTGGGTCCTACCCCTGCTCATAAACTCAAAGCCCTCACTCTCCACTGGCGATGAAGGATCTTAGACCCGTTACAAGAAATCCCACAGTTACAGACCTAACTTGGGATATCAGTGTCAAGTGAGGTCATTCTCCATCCCTTTGGAAGTTAAAAATAGATGGACAATGGAACAAGCGGAGAGACAACAGCATGCAAGGAAGGTCACGACCATTACCTTGAGAAAACTCTGGACAAACCTAATGAGAATTTCATCGTCCAAATTCAGTAGCTTGTCCTGGCCGCAATCTCAGCGGGTGGTCCCTACAGCCAAATGGCGGGCTGCTAAAACCATGTCAGTGGAAAAAATATGTTGTCGGTGCAAAAAGGGAGCAAAGACCGCCACCCATCTGTGGTGGGTGTGCAGAGAATCCAAACGGATTTGGCAGTGGTGAGCTAGTTTGTGGGTCAAACATGTGGAGGATTACATATAATGGAAAAAAAACTTTGTGGTGGATGAGATTATGTGTAATGAGAAAGAGGTGGGTAAAGGTTGGACTTACGTGGCATCAACGTGCAGGGCAGCCATCATGTCAGTGGAAGAAACATGTTGTTGGTGCAAAAAGGGAGCAGAGACCGCCACCCACCTGTGGTGGGAATGCATAGAATCCAAACGGATGTGGCAACGGTGGGCTACGTTATGAGACAAATATGTGGAGGATGACATATAATGGAACGAAGCTTTGTGGTGGATAGGATCATGTGTAATGAGAAAGAGGTGGGTAAAGGCTAGACTTACGTGGCCTCAGCGTGCAGGGCGGTCATCATGAACATAATTTGAAAGCTACGCAATGACTGGCACAGACCCTTCTGCACAAAGTGTCATTCTGATCTAAGCATCATGAGCATGATCCTTACAAATGCTTGGTCCATTATTTTGGGGGACTGACAATAAGAGTTACGCACATAAGGCTTGCCAGAAGCTCCTTCTTCAGAACCTAGGGCCTCAAAGTACGGATGTTAAAATTGATGGTAAAAGGAATTGTGCTAGAGTTGTGGTTGATGGACCCTAGACCCCCCTAAAGGGGTATTGGACCTATTGGTTGCCTCAGTCACCCCAAAGTAATACCTACATTTGAGTGTTTTCACTTTCTTCCCGTCTGCGAATTAACAAAGCATTTATAACCATCTTTTAGAATATAGTGTTGTTGCACACATATTTATGATTTTAAAACGACCCATTAGAAAATTGGAATAGCAGTACATGACTTAGGGACTAGGTGGTAATTTGATTATCTAGCACCCTTATGGATGAAAGGTCCGTGAGTCGTTAATGACATTGGATACTATGGATACGAGAATTTGTGGTTGGGACGTTGGACCCGCTTTCCAACAGTTGCAACTCCCAACGAATACATTGGAGTCATCAAGCAATGCAAGCTCCGACTTACCAGGCACTTTTACAACCTGATGGGCAATTGTTTGTCATGGATGTTGTGCAAAAAAAAAACAAAAAAAAACTAGTGGTGGGTGGTGCTCCCGTATGTTCCTTTGTTTGAGGCTTGAACTCGGGTGTGATTGCTACAGGGTTCCTCATAATTTTACAATAACAATAAAAAAATGCCTAAAAGGTTGTCCTGTCCAATTTCGACACATAATTGAATTGGTTGGGATGAAAAGAATTAGTTTTTTAAAAGCAAAAAACGAAAAAGTCATTTAAGCCAAGGTCATAAATAGATTGGAGATTTTTTAACCAATTGTAAACACATTTTTCATGTACAAGCGCATTTTCAACACTTTGAAAACTTATCACTCAAAGCTTTAGATAGTACAGCCTGTACAGGGTAGATAAACTGTCTCCCACATTAAACGACCAGTACTTGGCCCAACTATTGATGTCGAGCCGGAATACCCCATGCGCGCCAAGTTTTGTCGAACCGCCGGGGTACCGTTTCATTTTTATTTTGGTTGCTGCTTCCAGCTATTGTGGTTCGGTGGCCCGCAACTACTGGCACGCTAACTGGAATCACCTGCGACCGATAGTTGGGTAAAGTATTGGTGGTTTAACAAATAGATCACAACCAACAACGATCACAATAACAACGAAACAACCTAAAAATAACAACAGTAGTAACAACCACAATGTACACAGCGAAGAATCTGACAACAACAACAACAGTAACAATGGTAGTGTAGAAAATGGTAGGACTAGGAATAGGTTCACATATGGAACTTGTAAAAAAATGTTTATACGTAGCGCCCAAAGTACTTACCCGACAAGGTTCATCCAACAATGTTTCGATTAGGGTTTAAGTACGGTAAGCGAGGCTCTGCTTAGCCCTCGTACCTGCAACCGCTGTCTGGTCAGGTCACCTCCCTCAAGAAAAAAAAACGGAGGGTGATAGTCATGAGTGGCAACGCTAAGGTAGGATCGTGAGAGTAGGGGTGCGTCGAGAAGAAATTACAAGAGTGGAAGGTTGGGAGGGGGTCTCGTAGGAATGGAGGGCTTTTAGAGATTATCCGGACAACCACATAGTCGATTGTCGAAGGTTACTGTCATACGTCTAGAATCCAATCTCTACAATAACCTGGGCTATATAAAAAAGTTAAAAAAACAGAAAAAAGAAAAAAAATAATGGCCCCAATGCTTTCTAGGATGAGAGTATAAATGAAGAATAGTTCAAATGATTCTATTTTTATTGAAAGATCAAAAGTCTGGTAAAAGAATCCAAGGGATATAGTACTAGGTCCTCCTAGATCTTTTTTTTTCCCCCCTGGATCGTGCGGATCGTTGATAATAGGAACGAGCACGCCCCAATTAGACCTTCACTACTAGCTTCACTTGCATGCTCATTGGGAGAATCTTCCAGTCCAGAGATAAAAATAATGACCGTTAATTATATTCGGGGAAAGACAGTATTGTAGATCAGGTAATGAGAAAGGATGTGAGATACACACACGCATAAGTTTGTTGAACATCCACAACACTCGTACTTACGACAACACGCCTTGCGCAATGATAGAAAGTAAATCGACAATGCAATTCAAAATCAAATCCTAAAAAGAAGCGGATCCCTGATCGGTTTCGATCACCTCCCGGAAATGGTCCTCAAGGGGTTTCTTCAACCATCATGCCACCACATCATATCAACCACCAAAGCTCCTCTGTAGCATGCATAGCATCCTAGAAATGCCGACTGCTCCGTCGGTCCTCGGCCGGTTTTGAAAATTAGTACTGACCTGGAAAGGTTGTGTTAAAAAAAATAATTGTGAGGATTGGGGACATTTGGAACCCTAGGCTCAAGGATTGGATATTTCCCTCAATTTTGCAGCAACACCTCTGATATTGTCACCATCCATTGAAGGCTCTGAAGACGGTAATTGACTTGATAAGCTGCTTCAAAACCGTATAAGGCCCAAATCTCCATCTCTCTCATTCTCTTTCCTCCCCATCTTGCTTTACCACCAAGAGGCTGTTGAGTTACTCTTCTGTTTTTTCTGCATTATAAATAGTATAATTTACATTTTGAATTGGCATGAAAATTGCATCTATAGAAAAATAACCTTTACAATCTTCTAAATCCATTTAGAAATAATATTTCAATTTTCAAATACATTTATGAATATATTCTTTATCTTTATAGATTCTGTTAGTAAATTCAATTTTTGAATTTTAGAGTAATTGTATATATCTCAAAATTATATTGATTCATTTATTGATATTAAAAAAATATTTTCCTTTGGATCAGGTACGTATCCTTAAGAAAGGACCTCAACTCATGAAGAGTGATTGGGTGTGAATCAGGGATCTGTCAAACGTGGTATGCATTGTCCTTGATACATACCTGAATGGGGAAATCTTTGGTGTTAGAGTTGTTGTATGACAACACATTTTTTTCTAATGAGGGAGAACGGACCAGAAGGGTTGGGGCCGAGCAGGTCTTTAGAATTACGGTCTTAAAACTCAAAGATAAATGGTCAGCATTCAGGTTGGAAACACCTATTTCTAAATTAGCTTAGGACATGGTCTAATTCGAGGGATAAGGGAAAAAAATACTTCTGGGCCCTACACACTTTGACAGTTAAATCTTCGTAAAGGATGCTCCGTCTGAGGATTAGTCTAAGAGATTGGATGACTGAGAGATAGAGGAAGCAACTTAATATTAATCAAGAGTCTTTAAGATCTATCAGATGGTTCAAAACTTCAAATCTATTAAGGCTCTAAGTTGGCGGCCTTGCAATGGCAAATAGAGCAAAAATGTTTCCCCACGAATGACTGTTTGATAGAACACTCAACACTTGAACAGCAAGGTATAACACTTCCTTGGTGTAAGTTTTGCAAGACCGCCTTCCCAGCAAGGACAGCCCCATAGTCCATTGAACATATATTCCTACAGTGTCCTAGGACCATATGGCTTTGAAGGTGGTGGGATCAAATTTGGCGCCAAGTGACTACACTACATTCTTGGCCGCGAGACTGGAAAGCCTTGCTATTAAAAGCATGGGTTCCTGACCCTCTTGATGAAGTTACCCATGACCTCTATGTTATGGGCAGGAGGGCAGTCCTATGGGCAATCTGGAGGTGACGTTGCACATATGAAATGGAGGGAGCAAGATTAGATGGTCCCAAATTTACTGATATAATAAAACAACAATTCAGATAGACATCACCACTAAATGGGAAACCAAAGAAAAAATACATTTTTTCTCCCGTGCTAAATCCTACATCATATTCATCAATTCTTCGGCTGCTGGTTGGGGGGGGACCGAGAAGGGAAACTGGGACAGGTCGAGTGGGATGGGCCTCAGGGGGAGGACGATGAAGTGCTACGGAGGTACTGTTTGAAGTTTTAACCACTAGTGTCTCTCCCAACTATTTTTTCAGAGGCGCGCCGGGTAACGCGCTGGCATGAAGCTGAAGGGCGTCCGCTGATAAAACGAATCGGTGGCCAGTCTTGATTTTCGGGCCGGCGTGCAGTGCCCGCGGCCGACATATGGGAAAGGAACCGGCGTCTTAAGGATGGGGCCTCAGTGGACCCGTCCATTCTGCTACAAGCATTCTCAGATTTTCTGGAACCTTTCCCACCCCCTCCGATGTGCGTGGTTCCTAGGTCATGGTTTGGATATGAGTGAGTTGAGTTGGGTGAAAGGGTAAAAAGAGTTAAATTTAGTCAAGGGGTTTTTAGAGTGTGGATGAATCTGGGCTTAGAGCTGTTTTGATGGATTTGGTTACGGGCACTTGGTGAAGAGGCACTGATTCATTCCTTTTTACCATTTGTATCTGTAATTCTTGATCCTTTCTGTACTTGTGGAGTGCTGGACCGGTTTCCAGCAGGTGCAACTCCCCACCAATGGATTGAGTGGTCTAGAGGGTCCTATTACAGTGGGCTGCTCGTAACACCCATCCTAATAGGATTAAACCACCAGTACCTCGCCCAGCTATCGAGTCCGAGCCTCGGCCGACCGGTACGCCGATCCGTGCCGACGCTCGGACTACTGGGCGCAGGCACCCCGAACGTGCAGAACGTGAACAATGGAAAATACGGGAAAAAAAAACGAAAAAAAAACAAAGAAATAAGAAAAAAGATCCGAACGTGCAAAATGTACACAGCAAAGAAAACGGGAAAAAAGAGACAAAAAAAAACAAAGAAATTGGAAAAACGACCGTTCTCTTCTTGCTATCGTTTCGAAAAACGAAACGGGAATGCATCTTCCCGCTTTCGCGGGAACATGCATTCCCGTTTCGTTTCTTTGTGTGTGTGTGTGTGTGAGAGAGAGAGAGGGGCGGCGACCTGAACTGAAGGTCGCGCCGAACTCGCCACCCCCCCCCCTCTCTCTCTCTCTCTCTCTCTCTCTCTCACTCACACACACACACACACACACACACACACACACACACACACAAACAAGTGTGACAGTGTATATTCCGACGTAACAGGCCAGATTCATTCGATTTTGCTCATCCTATAGTCGGAAGTACCAGGAGGCCAGCCGCGACGTTGGAGGAGG
>BFEA01000302.1:1717087-1730659 GCA_003427395.1 Chara braunii | reverse complement strand
TCTCTCTCTCTCTCTCTCTCTCTCTCTCTCTCAACGGGAAGCTGCGGCGCGTTCACGTTGTTTTCTTTTTTTTTTCCTTTTGTTTTTCCTTCTTTTTTTTTCTTGTTTTTGAGAAAATGTACAGTGTGTCGTCTCGAAAGAAGCGGGGCCCGGTGTCCTAGCAACGACCGGGCCTTCCCGTGGCCGACCCCACATGAGCTGCGGCGCGTATACGGGAAGGCCCGCGGCCGATAGCTGGCAGAGGTACTGGTGGTTTAACAGGCTAGTTTTCTTCACACACAAAAAAAAAAAAACAGAGAATCAGCACTAGCCTGAAGTGCTGGTAGAAGAAAATGCAACTGCACAGCCTGAAATACATAAACTACCGAAAATGCAACTGCACAGCCTGAAATACATAAACTACCGTGGGTTCCAGCCCCACAACCGCCTGCGATGCACTTAGTGCCAACCAGGGGTGATAGTCCGCTTGATACCTCTGATCGGTATTAGCAGGGTTCTTGGCCAACACGGGTGTGAGTGTGAGTGTGAGTGTGAATGGGTTGTGTGTGGTGTGTGGGAGAGTGTTGGCCTTAGACACTGCTGTTGTTTGGTTGGGGGTGGGGGACGATGAAAAGGGAGGCGCGGCTACTGGAAAAAAGCTCAGTCTTTGCGTTAGCTGGACCCTCACCGGCGGCGCGACCCCATCCTGGACGACCATAGCTGGGGCGAGGGGCAGCATGCATCCCCTCTGATGCTTGGAGGGAGACAACAAAGCTATGTTCACAGGGGCCTCCTGTATAAGCCTTAGGAGTAGTGGTAGGTAGGTAGTGAAGGTGAATTGAAAGTATTTGAAAGATGATGAAAGATTTGAGAGAAGAATATAGCGTAGTTTTTTTCTTTTTTCTTTTTAAAAAAAAAAGAAAAAGCAGCCCCTTCTATTCTGGGGGCCATCCGTCCGGTTGCTTATCACCGGCAAGCATGTATCCACAACAATGGAGAGACAGAGAAAAAATGGGAGGGGGGGAGGAGAGAGGGAGGGGGATGGAGAAAAGGATTTCGAGTAACAGCTTTGCCCTTGCACCCCAAGTCACCTGGCCAAGGGGGGGACTGTTACAGACCACATCCCTCTCCAAACCCTGGCTCTTCCTCAGGGGTTCCCCTGCCGATCGGGAGGCTTGCTAGCAGCACCCAGTCATGCAGCAGGGGGATCCCAAGACGGGCGAGGTGCAGGGGGGGTGGTTCCCTAGCAGTCTCACGAGCCTCTTATCACTATCTCAGTGTCTTCCAGTTTATCTAGTGCGCTCTCTAGTACTCTATTGCTTGTTTCCGCCCACTGGGCTTTTGGAAAACATCTATTTTATGTGGATAAGACTCCTCATATCTCTCTGGCTTGTCTCTCTATTTTTGCCAAAAAATCTGTTTTGCAATCTGTCACTCTTGTCTCTCCAGCCTAGTCTCTCTACTTTTTATCAAGGGACTAACAGGCCTTCTAGCTATTCTATCCTATATTTACGCCTGGTTTCCATTCTCATTCGTCCATATCCCCTTTTTCCTACCTGTCCTTCCATTCTTCTTTTTATCTACCTCCGTTTCATATTTCAAAGTTCGACTATGTTTTCCTTGCTTTTAGTGTTTTTCACTTGTTTAAGGGTTTTGTTCCCTTTTAACTCCCAATCCTCTTATTTACCCCTGCTTTCTATCCATATGTCTACCCCCCCTACCTACCTGGTTATTATGGTACACACCCATCCCACCAGACCCTACCCGTCCTCCTATCGTTCCTCCGTAAATATAGTAAACCTCGGTTGTCTTCGATGGAACTATAACAACTGTTGGGGAGCCATAGCCTCTCCCTGGAACGACTGCAAGGCCTTGGCAGGCCTAGACCTACAGGCAGACCAATCACTGGCTCCTATTCTGAAGTGGCGCTATGATGATGCACCGGTCCAACACACAACCGACAATACTTTGGCTATTGGCCCTGCTCGAACAACAAGATGAGAAGGGATAACAACCCCCCTTCCCCTCCCAGTTGGGTAAGGGGAACCCCTGTTCTGTGGGGGCACACATTTGGAGGGAATTGTATGTGTATAAGCGAGCAAAGATGCATTAGTGAGTCCAGTTGATGTGGCTCAGTGGTTAGAGCACCAGTTGGAAATGCGCATTGTGGTACGAGGTTGCGGGTTCAAAACTCAATTGCAACCTTGTGCATGGACACCGGCAGGGCGTTAGATTGACGCACGGCTGGACACACTCCTTTGGGCTGACGCATGGTACTATTACAGACACTGCCTGCACACCACCCAAGGGTTGTTCATGGTGTTGTATGTTGGTTCTGGGTTTCACATGGGTTGCTTGGGGGTGTTGGTCTTGGGTGTTCTGTTGATCTCCCCAGTCTGGCATATCACACATTCGTGCCATTTCCACTAGCCGTTCACATGGTAGAGTCATACGATTACATGTTTCAAGGTCACGGGTTCGAGCTTGGCTCGGATCTTGGGGAGGTCCTTGTCCAGCTTACCCCGTTCTCTCTTCGATATACACACACGATGCTGCCTATACATCTCGATGCATTGATTCACAGAGCACACACAGCCTTCGGGCATATACATAGCTTGCGAATTATACATGGCCTGTGGGCTACATACACAAGTTTCCACACGTAGTGCTGTCTGTACATCTTCATACATGGATACACGAAGCATACACAGCCTTCGGGTATACACATACATTTCGAACTACACAACTATCAGACTGGGGGGGTCTAGTCACTGGGTGGGGTCTAGTATCTGCGGTAGGGACAGGTATGGGCCACCGGAGTTCCTACTGATATTCGGGTAGAACTGTCTAGTGGCTATATATAAGGCTTAGACCCTGGCCTTGGGTAAGCTAGGGGAAGGACGGTAAGACTGCTTCAATGGGT
Organism: Chara braunii; assembly: GCA_003427395.1. Classification (NCBI taxonomy): domain Eukaryota; kingdom Viridiplantae; phylum Streptophyta; class Charophyceae; order Charales; family Characeae; genus Chara; species Chara braunii. The sequence goes on along the minus strand of BFEA01000302.1, from coordinate 1,727,757 downwards.
GCTACCCTGTCCGAAACCTAGGGCCCAGAGTCTCTTGGGGCCTGTAGTAGATTGTCTGGGCCTGGCGTCCGAAGTTCCCGTTTGACAAGGCTCGTCTGATTCTGCTTCCACCAGGGCTGGGCAACCTATCAGCCCTGGTGCCTATCACTGCTGTTCGGTCCAAGTTAACTGCCCATCGGTAGGGTAATGGTCCTGAGTGCTGGTCACACTGAGGTAGGATAGTGGGATAGGGGGTGCGCTAGGAGTATTGACGTGAGGATGGGATGGGAGGTGGTCTCATATTCCAGGACACCCACGGCCTACTGCTCCAGGTGATCACTGTGTACACAGTGACTGGCCTCTACAACACCATGGACTTTGTATAGAAAAAAAAGAAAAAAAAAAAGATGCATTAGTGAGTTAGTCCTTTTTTTTTTTTTTGGATATAACATTGCTTATGACTTGAAATGGATACATCTCTAGCGGTCCTCTTCATCTCACAAAGGAGAGGGGCCACTCTTTTTCTGCCCAGCCTCCCATTGTATGCATACTTTCATGACAACAGTAAGGCTCTGTGCCATACTCGTGCACATCCTCACACACATAGACAATTGGTCTCAGCAATTCCTCTACATAGCTCACACATCGCGCAAACTTTTGTTCACAGTCATGCAATCGTGCAAACAGCAGGCCAATTAAGCTGGTTGGAATGCCCCTCAGCTTATAGGTTTTACTGCAGAGGGGTACTGCTTGCAGTGATGGTTTGGGCTCTTGATAGCAGCGGTCGTATTGGCGCCAGGTGAGACCAAAACAGGAAGGCCGAATGTAACACGCTTTTCTCCAATATTTTTCATATGCTCCCAGTTTTCGGGTTGTCTTGAATTGGCGACAGCCTTGGATCCACGTGACATGCAAAGAACTGGTCATGGCGATCGTCTGCATGGTCAACACTGGCATGTACCTCGATTACTGCTGCTGACACCAACATGTGGCTTCGTCGGTCATAATATAGTGTTGAGTAGGTGTGCGATCGAAGTCTGGACATTAAGTGCCCAAGGAGGACATTAAGTGCCCAAGGAGGAGAAGAGCTTTGTCCGCATTTGTGGTGGCGGCAAGCGTATGCTTCGTTGACACTTGAGTTCGCTGCTTTGGTTCTGCATCGGTGGTACATCCTTACATTCTTTTGCTTTTTGGACAGCCTTCGACTATTTGGCTTCCGCTGTGTTTCTGCAAACTGGTGAGTTAGTCCTACCCTGGGGTCGATGAGAAGAGGGTGGCTCCTCCAGACAGTGACAGTGTGGTGACAGAGGGTTTCTTCCTCTGGCGGATTTGGTTGTGGGATGGGTAAGGAGGGTGGTCTTGACCATAGTACTTAGTTTTCTTCAATATATTTGGTTATTTTCCAGGAGTCTGCAGTCGAAGCCGGGTAACGGCCCCGGTATTCTTCAATATATTCGGTTATTTTCCAGGAGTCTGCAGTCGAAGCCGGGTAATGGCCCCGGTATCTAAGTTCTTCTTTGAAATTTTTGAAAGGCACTCTGGGCCGGGTTACCAGCACGTGTTGCTCCCCCGCAAATAGATTCGAGCAAATAAAAATAAAAAGGGGCACCTATGGCGGAGTAACGAAAACAGTTTGAGAATGCACTTCAGGCATTCCCCCGGACATAACACACCCCACTTGGCCCTTTTTTTTTTGTGTGTGTGAGAATAGCCCCTGCACAAGCCTTCCATCCCAGCGGTGGTGAGAGAACCGCCAGGATCCCACGTGGCCCTACCGGACCCGAAACCTAGCTTGTATACATTCGACATTTTCAGGCCTTTTGCCTCAACAAGTGCATTTTCAAACTCAAACCCTGACTGCGCTGTAGTTTTCTCGGAAAAAAAAAGAGGCTTTTGAGCCATCCACATCCATCGCAAGACCGCCATTTGACCCCAAAGAATGGGAGTGGCCTGGCAATCAGCCGATACTGCTATGGGACCACACAGTGAAAAGGGGTTATAGATCTTGCAATGCCACTCAGCCTACCCAGGAAGGTGTAGTCAGTAGGCGAGCCAAAGAATCACCAGTGGTAAAAGGAAACCTTACCAATTGCTCATGGGCTAGGTATGCTAGATTGATGCCCACCAGCTATAGGGTGCTGAAGTGGCAGATTCTCCACAGCTGCCTCCCCACCCCTGATTGGATGTCAGATCTAGAGCAAAGAGGCCTCCTTTCCCCCTTGTTCCTACTGTGGGAAATCATCCCTGAAGGCCAGGGCCACTAGGGAACAAAACAAAAAAAACTGCGATAGAACATTACCTCATGTTGTGCCGCACGGCAGTTCAGATATGGAGATGGTGGCACACCGCATGGGGTTCCACTGGCCTTGGGATGGGGTTGCAAATCCTCTTGGATCAACTGAAAGAACTGATGCCATCAATCTATTGAGATCGCAGTCTTTTTTTTTTCCCCTCTTGTCTTTTCCACGTATCATGAACTCAATCTCTTGAAAAACATCAAGACTTCCTCTCTTTAAAAAAAAAAAANAAAAAAAAAAAACTAATCTATATTCTCTCAATCTATCTATGTATATTATTCCGCATCTATCGCATCTATCTCATCCTCTCGCTACTCTATGTATAGTAGGGGGGAACACCAACCAAACCTGGACTTCTCTCCATGGTGGTATGGAGGGCAAGGTCCTCATATGAGAAGAGACAAAATGCCTTCTTTTTTTTCCTTCTTTTCATTTCCCCCTGGGGGTTCCGTAGAGGGTGATAAGAGCATTGCCCAGCAGAACCCACTGTGTAGGAAGCTCCATTTATTGGTGGGGAGGATCACCTGCTGGAAAAGGGGCCAGCGTCCAATATGTACAAGTTGTGAACAACACTGGGGCCATTACCCGGCTTCGGCTGAGAGGAAACAGGGGGAGGGGTATTGCTGCGGCCCCACCGGGAGGACCCAGCCACATTTCCCTTCTGTTGGGTCATAAGAGAGCCAATAAGTAAGGGGTGGAGATGCAATCAGAACTGAAAGTTGCAACTCAGCACAAATAGAACAGAATGTTTGGTTAAAAAAATAAATAAAAACTAGGGGGCTCATTAGACACTCCTCGGGCGCGTAGATCCCCGAGGAAAATTTTGTTCCACCTATCATCGGGGATGAAGACGAAAAAAAAAAAGCATGAAAACATTTCCTTGGGGAATCCTCGGGGCGTCCTCAGGCTACAGCCATTTGGTGGCCTTCCCCAATGGACCTCCCGAGGTCCCTTGACGGTCAAGGATCCGCGATAATCAGAGCGGTGAGGGCACCTGACATCGACAATAAATTTTCGCCGGCTGGGCCATTGGAGTTCCTACCGGGCAGCGCACGGACATCTTGGGTCTTCAACGTTTGGCTTCCAGGAACCTTACGCCAATGGTAACCATTGGTGTCCGGCCGGCCCGCGCAGACATCGTCGACCTCCCTCGCAGTGCGTGCCGCCAAACGGAAAGGGGTCGAACGGTCGGCAAATTTGAATACTTCAGCCGGCCTCCTTTTTTTTTTTTTTTTTTTTTTTTTTTTTCATCCATCCCCTTGCTCCGATTGCCCACTCTATTCCGCGATGAAAAATGTTGCAATGTGTTTGTCCCATGCTGCGGTCTGCCGTTTGCAGCCCTATTCGTCGTCGTTTAGCTACTGCCCTTCCCCACTTGCCTTTCATGGCCGACGTCTTTCGAAGGCTGCCGCTGCTGCTCCTGGTCACCCTTTTGCTTGTCTTTGTCGTCTTCTTCCACGTCTGCATCCTCAGCAGGGTGCCTGGACATACACTTAAGAGGCGGTCTGCAAAGAAGGACGTCAGCATGGACGGGCGACAAGCGAAGAGATGGTCTTCAGTGGACCACTCCGGAAGCCACCATGCAGGCCACGGCCCGGCTCGCAATGCAAGGGTGTACGACTCGTCAGAGTGTGTGTGTCGTATGCTGTCCTCTACCATCTGCTCCCTTCATCGTCGCCGTTCGGTAGACCTTCACCCTCGTTGTAGAATTACGACCCTGTCGTACGTGTTGTTGATGATCGACCGCTATTGAAGCTTGCCACTGCTGCTCCTAGTCACAATTTTGCTTGTCGTGGTCCTCCTGTTCCACGTGTGCTTCCTCTATCATTGATGGCCGACCTCTATCGAAGGCCTCCAGCGGAGAAGACGAGGGATCGACACCGACTGTAGTCGACATCAACATCGGCAGCGCATCCCGCGGGCGTTCGTCCACACCGGATGCAATCGCAATCGCCTGAAAGACACGTGGCGACATACGCAGCTTCTCCCAGAAGTACTCCTCCATCGCATCATCGCATTGCTTGAGATCCTCCCACCCACCCCCCGTCCTCCTTTTCATCCACCACCTTGGCGTTGCTCGTGGAAGAACACTGCAACCCATGTCGCAGCAAACCTGAACTGCAGCCTCGGAGATGGCCACGGTATCCAGCCCTTCGACCGGGACTTGATGAAGCGTCTTCCTCCTCCGCGCGCGGATCTGCGCTCTCATTCTGTGCGATGCCCTCTCCTGCTGACAACGAAAGAGCACGGCTGTCACGGCCGTCTTCCTGATTGTCGTCAACTTCGCATGTCCGTCGTCACTGCCGCTTTCCATCTGCACGTGTGTTGCAATGCTCATGAATTGCGAAAACACAACAGCCTACCAACTCGCCACGACCACGGTAACCTCAGCGCCAAGTCCCCGATGAGGATCCGCGCGTGTGCTCAACTCAACACATAGGCGCGGCGGCATGCAGAGGTGATGGCGATGGACTTTCGCAAGGCACTCACAAATTCGTGACAACGTACGAGGACTCCACTGCACCGCTGCAAATGCCCGTTTCCACCGTCGCAGATATGGACGCCACCTGCCCTGCGTTGTCGTCGTGACGTCCAACACCCAATTTGAAATTTGATATTTGAACGGGGAGGTCCATTGCTTTTTAAGGGTTTTTTTTTCCGGTCACCAGTGCCTTTCAAAATTTCCCGCCTTCGGCAGCTGGACCACACCGTAGCAAGACGGACATCACCCAACGGACCAAGTCATTTCCCGCCTCGGCTGACTATAATATTATGAAAATGGCCGTTGGTGGCCGAAAGGAATCATCCTTGGGAGACCACCCCAAGGATAGGTGGAACGACGACGGGAATTTCCTTCAAACCCCCCAAGGAAACTTCCTTCGGCCCTGAGGACGCCTCAAGGAGTGTCTAACGAGCCCCTAGGTGACTGTCATATGTCCAGAGTCTGACCTCTACAACAACCTGGGCTTCAAAAAAAAAGAAAAGAAAGGGAAAACTAGGGCATTGCCGCAGTCGCAGTTTGAAAATGCTCTTCAGCCACGATTTCACGAATGTTATGCCAAAGCGAGGAAAATCGTGAATGTATACAACCTAGCTTCAGGGTTGGGTGGGGATATGTTGTATTCGAGGGATGCCAGAACTGGATTTTAAACTGAAATTGTGACTGCGCCCTAGTTACCCCCCCTCCACAAAAAAAAAGGTGAGGATTGAAGAGCTTGTTGATTTAGCACAGAACTTCAGACGTAGCTAACTCGTGTGGAGGAAAGGGATCAGGGACATCAGATGGAGGCTGCCGTGGGAAGGAGGGCTCTATTCTGGTTCAGTAATTGAAAATTGGATGGAAGGGTAATGTTAGTGGCCCTATGGGTAAGAGGGGGCACCAACAGGGGAAACAACATAGGAAAGGGTACAGCTCTACAAAAAAACGGATAATTTTGCTTTGCTGTAAATTGTTTTCAAACGATGTATCTAAGGGACGCTGGACCCAGTTTTCAGCAGGTGCAGCTCCCCACCAATAGACGGAGCAGCCTCATATCCTGGTGGTTCTGTCACCACTGCTGGGATAGCGGCCTTGCACAAAGGGCTATTTACCTGGGGGGGAAAAAGAAAAGATGGTAATCTCTGCTACTCCCAGCTCATTGCTGTTATATCTCAGACCGGTCCCCGCTACAAAAGAAAAAAGAAAAAAAAGATGGTAATCTTTCCCTGATGCGGCAGAATAGAGGTGAGTTGCACGATGTCCTCTGCACTCAACCACTAGTAGCGGGTTAACCACTGTGAAGTTCATGGGATGGTGGACACGCTTGTTTTTTGAAGAAACATCTACTCGATAGAACGAGTCTGCAGTTGCATTGAAGACCAAGGCTGAAGATCCTATTACACTGACCAGATTCGTCGAAGTGGAGATAGAGTACCTGTGAGAAAATGCAGCATGGGTGATAAACAGGTTTCTTACGGAGCCTGCTTCAATTGCGGGCAGCATGGGCATTGGGCAAGGAACTGCCCATACCCAAGGAGAGACAATGGATTGGCGACTGGTCGATTGGTCAGCGGACCTGCTTATGGCTATGCCAATGCTCGTAGCCAACCCCTTCTTCCTCCCCCACCTTTATCTTATGCACCCTCCACCCCGCCCTTGCCCCTTCCATCCACCCCTGTCTCCATGATAGCCACCATACCTTGATCCCTTCCACCTTCACTTCCTGCTCCAACTGTTGCTAACCCTCTGTATCTTATGCATATGCGTAGTTGGAAGACAGAAGTGTCCTCCCCCTCCCCCAGAACACGGACCCGAAACAAGTCTTTCATGCCCCGTCACTCGAACGGAACATGGTTTTCCCTGGGGGATCCGGCCGTGTCAATTGTGTAGTATTCCACCAAAACATCTCGTAGACTGATTCTATCTGACTCCCTCCATATCGCCCCTCATTCCACCAAAACATCTCGTAGACTGATTCTATCTGACTCCCTCCATATCGCCCCTCACTCGAGTATCCGGTAACAAGACAGCAGGAAGGCTTCAATGAGTGTGCCTAGGCCACTCTCTGTGCGGTGATAGTACCGTATTGTAAGCGGAAGCTGTTCTGTGGACTTCCAATCCCCCTTGTCTTGGTCCCATCAATCGCCTACTCGATGGACCCCATGTTTGACCCAGCTTTTCCGTAGCGGGCCCGAACTACACATGATGTGCCCTTGTTGGTGAGTGATCCAGCGGGTGCCGAACGACAGAATTGAACAGCGGTTGTCTGAATACCTCTTCCCAGCAATCTGGAGGGGACTTTTCGGGGAGCAGGAGTTCTCGCCAGACCTTAAGGAGGGAGGGGCAAAACAGGTTCGGGGGCTAATCTCTATCATAGCCCACTTCTGCGCCCCCGGCATCCACTGTGTGGAGTTTTCGGGGGATAAACCACTAATGGTTCTCTAGCCATGTTAGAGGGTGCACATTAGGGGGTGGAAGGCAGGGCCAGGCCTGCGAGGTGTTTGAGGGTCAGGGCCCGCAATGGACATTGAGATGAGAAGAATTGTTTCTTTAGCCACTGGACTCCGAGGGCCCGTACCTATGTGTGCGGGTCCAAAATACCCAACCCCCCTCTCACCCTGGGTTGAATCACTGATTCCCAGGCAACTCCACTGATTACGTTTGGGCTCTCACAGTCCCCCCTCCACAGTTCTACCACTATAGAACAGCACTGCTTGCCCTATAACAACTGAGATCACAACATAGTGCATGGCCTAACGATTAAATGTCAAGGGACGCTGACTCATATGTCTGTCATCCAGCCTCTACAACAACCTTGGCTTCAAAAAAAAACAAAAAAAACACATATTACACACACACACATGAGAGACACTACCCCAGATACTGACTACAGGGTACAACCACGATAGGCACATTGGAAGGACAAGGCTGGGGGCTAGTGGAAGAACGGATGATGGCCCACCACCTACTGAATCTGCAGTTTGTCCCTTCCGGTCCCTATAGGAAGAACCTAGCTGATGACCGGAATCTGCTACTAGGTGGGAGACAGTCTACTACCGAGGATAGACAAAGTGAGGCAGCCCTAGCTGATTAGAGGAGGGTTGTCTATTTGTTGGCAACAGATTAAGGGTGCATAGGGTCACCCCTCCGCAGCGTCGAGGCAAGGTGCTTCTAGGGGCCTATACATACTACCTACACATGCCTCATACAGGCACTGGTAGAGGTGGTAGGAGCACCTCTCACTGGTATTCACTTCGCAGATGCTCCATGGTGGGGGGCAGCGTCCGCTACGGGTCCACACACATTACAAACATACACAGCCTACAATACCGAACACACACATACATAACTATAGGGCTGGGAGGAGGTCAAATAGATTGGAGCACTGTCCCCAAAAAAAAAAAAACAGGAAAAAAGAAGGGCTGGGAGGAGGTCACAACCAACTAATAATAGGCGTCTCGATGATGAGAGAGGGCGTGAGTTACTAGTCGGTCTACTTAGGGGCTAATAGGTGATTGCTTGAGCCTCGCGTCCGAAATTCCCATACGACGAGGCTCGTTCGACTGCGCTTCCACCAGGGCTGGGTCACTAGCCCTGCTGCCTGTCACTACTGTTCGGTCCAAGTTCCCCTCGATGGTAGGGTAATGGTCCTGAGTGCTGGTCACACTGAGGTAGGATAGTAGGAATAGGGGGTGTGCTAGGAGTACTGACGTGAGGATGGGATGGGAGGTAGCCTCGTCTCTTCAGGCGAACCATGGCTGACAGCTTCCGACGATCAATGTGAGCTTAGTAACTGGCCTCTACAACACCCTGGACGCCGGACCCGATTTCCAGCAGGTGCAGCTCCCCACCAATGGTGCGGAGCCATCCAAATGACGGGGTTGGTAGAGGGGGTGTCTGCTCTTACCAGCCCCCCCCCCCCCCCCCCTCCCCGCAGCCGATGTTTTCACCAAAAACAAAAGAGGAAAAAAAAAGAGAAAAAAAAAAGAAGTTGCCACCTTCAGCTCAAGGGATCTTAGTGCCCCTTTACTCAACAGCTAGAACAAGGATTTATAACACACTGTGGCGAATATCACATTGTTGATTACCAAGGTCCTACCGACGATAGAGATGCGTTTGTTCCTCTAGTGAGATAGTTTGGATAGAGCCGGGGAGGATGTTCATTCGTCATTGGTTGTATGTCTCCCAACAGCTGTCATAGACACTACAAGAACCCTGATTAGAGCTTCAGGGGGCAGGTAGGGGATCTTTGGGGATTCTGGTGGGCGCCCCTCTTGATAGTGGATCTGCAATCCCTGGGTTTTGTTCCCCCAATCTACCATCATAGGAAAGAAAATGCCTTCGGTTTTCAGCAGGCATAAGGAGTTTTGGATGTAGTAAGAATTAAACCACCAGTACATTTCCCAGGCATTTCTGCCAAGTCGTGGCTTGCATGTTGATGCAACTTTTGGAGCTTGGCCGGCGGAGTAAAATGGCTGGCAATGACCGGCGGCACCAGCCAAAAGAAGGCACAAGCGGTTATCGGGTAGCTGAAAATTCAGAAATGAAAATCCTGAAGTGCAAGTTTTGGGCAGTCTGAAAATCCTGAATGGTTCTGAAGTGGTGAAAGTTCCGAAGACCCTGAAAACCACCTGTTTAGGCAGGCTGCATCCTGAAGTGGTGAAGGGTGTCCTAAAGTGGTCAAGTGAGAGTTGGGCAGTCTGAAAATCCTGAATGGTCCTGAAGTGGTGAAAGGTCCGAAGACCATGAAAACCACCCTTCATCACTTGAGGATGCAGCCTCCCTAAACAGGTGGTTTTCAGGGTCTTCGGAGTTTTCAACACTTTAGGACCATTTAGGATTTTCAGAACTGAATGGTCCTGAAGTGGTGAAAGGTCCGAAGACCCTGAAAACCACCTGTTTAGGCAGGCTGCATCCTGAACTCGTGAAGGGTGTCCTGAAGTGGTGATGAAAAATACGACTGTTGTTAACCTTATCTCAAAGATGGGCTATGCTGGTTCATTTTTTGCAGTGCGCTGCACGTTTCCAGCACCTGAGAAAAGTGACTCAGAAGTACTGGTGGTTTAACCCATGAATCTGGGAAAGTTACGTAAGAGTTGTGGTTTAAGACCCACAAAACCGGGAGAGCTATATAAGAGTTGAAGGGGAAAGAGGGTCAGAAACTCATATCGAGATAATATAAACTTTCAATGGAATTTGGGTAGTCCCAAGGAGGAAACCCGTGAACTGGATGAATAAGATAATATTGTGTGGAAGCAATGGAGAACAACATAATAGAACTGATAGGTACAAGACGTTGAAGTCCCTTATCTTCCAAACAACTTTGTCTTGGTCCCGCAATGTCCTTCTACTACCTAATAACCACTCCTTCCACAGGTTGTCCTCTCATTCAAAACCACCATTACCTCCCAACCTTTTTGAAAGGAAAAGGACTCCAAAGCTTCCTTGAGAGGAGACTTACTGAAGCACGACCAAGTGCAAAAGCATGCTGACGCAACTTTTGGGGCTCGTATGCCAACCGAAGTGGCTGATGGCACCGACCAATAAGGGTTGTGCCCAGGGTTGTCGAGCCCCGGCCCCGGGGCCCCGGCGGGGGTCCTGGAGGCCGGGGCTCGGCACCCCTGGCCCCGACAAAAAAAGTATTAAAAAAAATAAAAATAAAAAAAAATTCAAAACAATAAAATAAAATAAAATAAAAAATACAGGGGGGTGCGCAGCCGCAGCCTGCACCCCCTGGGCCAAACTGCGATATTGCAGTTTTGGCCCGACCTCGGCCCCGCCCCGGGGCTACACCCCCCCCATGTAGTGCGGGCGCGGGGCCGGGGGCGGGGCCCAGCGGGTGCGGGGCCGGGGTTGCCTGGCAGCGGGGGCGGGGGTGCGGGGTCTGGGCAGGGGCGGAGGTACGGGGCTGGGTG